>WOFM01000598.1:1767724-1824454 GCA_011428145.1 Ericerus pela | reverse complement strand
GTAGAAGTCTCTGGTGAACAGATAGTCTTGCTTGTTGAATTGTAATTGAATATGTATTAATCTTAACGTAACTGTGATGTACAGAATATTATTGTATTAAAAGTGTAAACTCACTCTTGTGTCTAAAAAATTATTGAGTCTCTAACTAATGTTAAGGTCCACTCTAGTTTGTGGATGTCTAAACTGAATCTATCATAGAAGTATTACTGCTTTTAAAGTACGTGATATTTCGTGTATGGTGTACTCCCAAAAGAGGTCGTTATCAGGTACAACACCACCTCTTTTGGCCGTTACAATATTAAGGTATTATAATTTTATTATGTAACAGTCAATTACGTCAGTTGGGTTTTTACAAAAATTTCTATAGGTAAAAGGGAAAAAAGTCGGCAATAAGACTTGATGTCCTCCACTGACGCGAATTGAATGTAAATTCCTAAGCAAAATTAGCCAGAAATATTCGATAGCTAAACAATTATGGAATTAACGTTTTGGACTGGTTTTTGTTTACTTATGTACATAAATGACTTAGGTAAAAACGTATAATGGCTGAATTTACATGAATAACAAGGCAAAAAGAAGAATGCACTCTCTTACGATACTATTCTTTTTGACAGAAAATGATTAACGGATTAATAACAATGACTGAAAACTTTTAGTCATTTTCATGAAAGTATAGAAATTACGAAAATAACAGGAAAGTCAGAAATGTAATTATTGGTAAAATTTTAAACTTCCCACTAAACCTTAATACATGAGGTGAATTTCATTTTTCAATAAAAATTATTCACCTCACCTAACCTGCCACAATACCTAAAGGTATGAGATACATTGTTTTTGTTTATTTTAATTTTTTTTTTAAATAATCCACTACACGTTATCTACTACTATACATAAAAGCTAAGGCAGTAAATTTCACAAATTATTTGCGTAATTAACAAAATATTTTCAGGCAAATGTGATAATTTTACGAATTAATTGCATTTTCTGGCTATTAGATACGTACTTTCCTACGAATTCTTGTATATTTAGGTATTATCGATATTACCCCATTATCGATTTTGATTGGGTTAGTTTCACGAAAAAACATTAATTCGATAAATGACGGGTAATCAAAAAAATTTACATTTATAGCTAAAATTAGCTAGGCAAATGTAAAAAATGGGGAAATCAAGTCTCTTTGCCGGGATGTTCCCTTTTGACTAAAAATTCGCGGAGTTTCCCGATTTATCATACTGACTGCGACATATAACTTTTTTTTTGGAGGGGGTGGTTTTGCGGTCTGGGCACCATGATCGTAAAATTATAGTGAAATTTTCCCAAAGTCGTGACGTCGTGATTTGACACCCTTCGCAATAGGTAAATTCTACGAAATCTACCTAAAAAGTAAGTCCAGCAGAGAGAACAAGAATTTTTCGTCGTTAACGAACCAATTATAAATTTATAAGCCTTTAAAAGGCCAAAAAACGACAATAGCGAGCAAAGGTTAGGTACATCGATAAAGAAAAAAATTACACGAAAATCGTATCGAGATCGAATTAAACATTTCTTTAATATTCAGGCTTCAAGAGTCACGATAAACTTAAAACCGAGAAAAAAAATTACTGGCCGTATGGAAAATCATCGTTAGTTTCATTCGATGTCGTAGACAGTAGTTTCGTAAGGAAGGGGAGGGGTTAGGTTTCACGAAGAAAGAATCGTCACATTTTTTTGACCTAGTGGAATTGGACCAAAGCCCCTACTACCTACCACCGTTATCTACTTTTTCTCGTATTCAAAAAGGAATCCTCAGGATATACCGAGGTTGAGGATCAAGGAAAGATAGGCAGAATTCTTCATTGACATATGAAAAAACTGGTTTGATGTTTGGTAAAAATTATGCACAGCTGTATACGGAGACTACAAGTTCTTATAACTGATAAGATGTACTTTCGCGATGTTTTTGTTTCATTCGAGTTTCTCTCTCCATTCGCACGTTATAACCAACTGCGCATCACTTTTCAGCCGAGCCTGAGACGACGTAAAACTGATTTAATTCGCAATATTTTGAAGATATCTTCACGTTATTCAGTTACCAATCATTTGAACCATTCAACGTCAATTTTCGACAGCAGCGTTTTTAAGAGCAGTTTCAATTTCGTTATTGGGAACGTACACTAACTCGAAAAGTAAGACGACCCAGACTGGATGTCGCCATCATTCGTATCGTAACTCAAGCCAAAAAATGTGAACACCAACGCATCATAATCATCGCGCACATAAAAAATAAAAAAATAAGCAAGTTCACGGACGAGCACATGTTGTTAGATAATCTTTCGCAAACAGGTCGATTTTTCTTCACAGCCCCGAGAAGAAACAGACGAAATTACATTAGCACTCAATAGCAGGTGAAAACTTTACACTTCCTCCGAGAATACGGCCGAGAGCATTTCGACTAGTAATTACTAATCAGCTATTAAAAGTACGACAAACACGATAGTTTCACAAACAAAGAACCAGTAAATTCGTTTATGGCTGAATTATCTTCGCCGTCTGCACAAGTACTCAGCCTTCAATGCTGCCATCTCTCTTTTCTCTCTTCCTCGCACCACAGCGATTTTCCCATTTAAAATCACCACCACTTCTCCAAACAAGCGCAGAGGACACACGACAATTATTGAAAGGGAGTATCCGGGCGCAATGCCAACGAACTTTCCATTTGTTTTGAATACACACGACATCGCAGCAACAAAAAGCTTTGAATGGGGACAACAGAGGGTGGAGTCTGGGATAAGGGGTAAGTAAGGCAGCGTATATAGAGCACGCTATGCACGTACATTTCACCAAAATTGTAAAACGTCTTTTCAAAGTCTTGTAATATTGTCGAGGACAATTGCGTCGTGTTCCCGTCTTTTACAAGTTTTTGGTCGCAAAAGTCGACGACGACAACGGTTAGTAAACGCTGCGAAGGACAAGAAAGTTGGCGGTGAATAAGGATGAGTCAAGAGGAGGAGTGAATGAGTGAGTGAAGGAAGGATAGAAGGCAAGTAAAACGAGAGAAAATTATTTTCCAACAAAAAAAAAGTTAACTACTTGGGACTCTCGTGTAAGTTACACTAATAGTCTAGTATTATACACATATATATATATATATATATATATATATATATGTACGTAGGAATAATAAAATAAAAAAAACACGAGATCATCGCCGGGTTTGCTTATTCACGTTTTTCTTGGCAAAAGTTTTACTCTATCTCTCACCATCCCAAGCGAAGCAAAAATCTTTCATGTTCCCTTTTTTTTTTTTTTCCAATATTATAATTCCATTTCTAGCGACATAAAAACATTCTCTAGTTACGAAACACAAAAATTGGTTCAGCCAATTTTGCACGATACGAACTGTTTTAAGTTCTGAATAGTGAATCTTCTAGCCATTGTGATTTGTTGGGATTGCGTTTGCAAGCAAACTGAGAAAAAGACAATGGCACTGTAAGATAAGTAGAAACATTAAAATCTATTCAGTAAGACACTTGTTCTGAGCAAACGAAATTCCGTTAGTTCCGGAAACAGACGTACCAAGCATATAACCTCATCCGTACACAGTCAGTAAAAAAAAAGTCTAACGCAGTAGAAGCTCCGTTAGAAAAAGTATGTTTTCAATAAACGATTGTATTAAATTAAATTTTGTAGCTGTTGACCTAAAATTAAACAGTTTAAAACTATGACCGCATTCAAAATCGAAACAAAAATGTACGCTATGTAGGTACTGTCCTGCCGATCAGCACGAAAATTGATAGCATGTTAAATATTTGTTTCAAAGTTCATAGCTACTGGTCTGAAATTGAATATTTTACAGCAAAAATAAATATTAAAACTGCGGTACGTCCAGCTGATCCGTACCGAGATCAATAGGTCAGTTCCTTAAATTAGTACTAATGTTCGTAACAAATTTGGGGAAAATCGGACAAAATTGCGATTTACATACAATTATGTATATTTATAATATACAGAAAATAACTGGTAGGTCTTTCTTTTTATTATCTATATTCATCCAGCTATGTTAGAATATGAGTATACCTTGCTCCTTTTTTTCTTAACATTGATATTTCTTCATTGAGAGTAGTTTACTTTTTCACTTTCAGGTCGCCATATCACCTGTTAACTTAAGAAAAAAATTTTATTTTCAGAAAATTTTGGGAAAGTATTACACAGAGTTTATGTGTTGGGTAGTGGATATCAAGAAAAATAAACGTTTCCACTCCTCAAGTTGATCCTACCCCCTTTTACAGCCCCATAAATATGAAACTTTATGCAATAAAATGTTTAACAGATTTCAAGTCCAAAATTATGACGCCTATGAAAAATATGCATGCCATAATTTATAGAAAATTTTATGAAAAAATTTTTCAATAAAAATAAAATTTTCAGTGGGACTGATCCTTAGGCGAGAAATATCAGGAAAATGAGTTTAGGTTGAAAACGAGTTTTTAAAAAATAAGCTTTTATTTTATTTTTTTTGGCTTTAGCTTCATGCGAAATAAACATTATTTCGTTGCGGAAGGTTGGCGGCAGTATTGGTACATTTTATAAATCAAAGTAGTGAGTAGAATAATAAAAGCTTATAGCAACTGTGAACTATGGCTTAAAACATCTTTAGGAGCTGAGGCGGAGTATCACCTTGAAAGATGATAAGTTTTTGATTTTACATAGTTAGCTCCCTAATACGATAAACCTGCAAAGGACAAAATATTATATTTTCATTTTCTTTTAAGAAAAAGGAAGTGGTAACGTAGCGGACCTTTTTGGTTCGTTACACTGCAAAAAATACGCCACATAACTGATAAATTTACCTAAATACATATATTTTATATCCATAAATATATATTTGTCTGTCTGTCTATTTGCCAATCACTTCAGGGGTGAGCCTGATTCGGATCAAAATTAAATTATCTGTATCCGTGATTAAAATCATTTTTTACTCAGGATCCACAATTCGTGATCTGAATCAATTTTAATAGTCTATATTGCCTGCATAACTTCGAGCGAGCAGCTAGTGTGTATATATAGTATATAGTATGTATACCTACGTGAATTTTAGTTTTTGGTGCCGAACTTTTTCGTGAGTTATAAAACGAAAAACGTAAGTATCTCATCCCCGGATCATTCCATCTTGAAAGATTTTCACAGAAAACTTACTCAAGAAGCATTATTAAAATGGCTGCGTCGATGGCAGCTACGCCCCTGGTCTGTCGGTTTGTTTGATTGAAGTTCATACGAAAATGATTGAGAATTTTTTTTCGAAACTTTTGTCGACGAAAATAAATGGTTATTAAATTTACCCGCATTTTGTATCATCTAGATCTGTTGAGCAAAATCTAAACAAATTTGATTTTTCTGTTACAATGACTAAGGTTGGTCTTTTTTGTTTTTTATCATTTGAGTAGGTTCAGCGGACGTTTGTAGTCAATTTCAGATTGATTTTATCTAATTAATGAAAAAATATAAAATTTCAATAACCTTCAGTCAGGAATTATTGGAACAATTATTAATAAAAGGGCTGCATCGTTGTAATCATGATCTACAAATGCCATTAAAATGTGATGAAAATTGTCGATAATCTACCCAATATTTAATACCTCGATGGAAGCAAATAGAAACTTATTTGCATTAATTAGTAATTAGCAGAAATTTATCACAGCAACATTAAACACTCCAACAGCCTTCACTATCTAAAAATAAACCAATTAACAGAATGTCTTTCTTTGAAGCAGACACTACTCTCGCCTCATTTATAACAATGTGAATTACCTATATTTTACCTATTAATAAGTTACCCACTTCATTTTTAGCTGATAAAGTATGTTTTCCCTTGAAACACACAGGTAAATTAATTCTTTACGTAGGATAATACCATTTATTACGTATTGTTTTACCACATAACATTGAATCATAGCCTAACCTCCTCGCATCAATTTCCCAAAACACATTCGAATACAGGTGATAAAGTGAAACGTGTTCAACCAATATTTAATGCTCTACGATTAAAAACTTGGTTCGCTCTTTCTAATCCAATTTGAATTTTCCTCGATAATGCGAAGTTTAACGCTATAAATTTGTAAATAATGCTACGAAACTTTATGCCAATAATTTATGATATTGTGGTATCCTCACTATAAATTTTTCCCACGTTCAATTCATAATTAATTCGCTCTGAGCTCTTGCTGGTACGACGAAGTATTACAAAATTGTGCTGTTTTTCAATGTCTGATTTCAAATGAATTACAATGACTCAATTTCCAAGAACAATTGATCAAAAAATCGAAATTCGGATTGGCATTATCAGAATTTACTCAATATAATTTTAGATACTATCAATTTACTTATTTTTTGGAATTTCATATTTTAAAAATAGCATTTCCGGTAATGTTGATGTATTTAATCAAAGAGTATAATTTGTAATCTCACCTCGGACAATTTCACAAAAATACAAGAGAAACTATAGCAGAGTACGGATAATACATAATTTCATTTTCTTTTACTGGGATAATTAAAGCCACAGAGAAAATTTTTCTCTCGAAAGTACATTTTTCATTTTGAGGAAAATTTTTTTTTCCAATAAAAGGGGCAATTAGCAGTCTCTCAATCACAGATTTCTTGACTTGCTGTCCGCACTTTCAATTAATACCAAATTTTTTTCTAATTCATGGATAGATAGGTCCTATGCGCCAGAGGGTTAACCAATATAATCATCGTTATTCAGATATTTTAAAATCAAAACCCATTTGTCTCAATTTCAAAGAAACGCATTCAAGAAGTGCATTTTAACGAACGTTCCGCTCTTAAAATCATATCCCTTAACAACACTCAAGTCGAATATAAACATATGAATATTATTCCATGACTCATAGTATAATACTTTCGAAAATTAATTTTTAGAGACTCATCAAGGTGAATTACACGTATAAACTTCGTTGCATAAGAGGAACAAGATGGTAATTTTAACAGTAAATTATGTTTATAGTCATTCATGCAAAATCTGCATATCATCATCGCAAGATAATAAAAAGCAGTTGAAAAATTGGAACGAACCCTTTTTTTTTATCGAAAAAGTAATACGCTTACCTACTCGTATTTCCGTTGGTCAAACAATAAATTATTATTTTTCGGACCACTTGTGGGCGCCAGCAAAAACGAAAACATGTGATATTAAAAAAGAGAAACCCAACATTCTAGACTTGGAATAAAAAGAATGATTAAATTGCAGCTGAGAAAAAGAAAAACTCATGAAAGAAAGTTATAAACGTCGGAAAAAATAAAGAAAACTTTACTCGAAAGAAACTACTTAAGGTATAAGGTAACGTCAAAAATAAGTTTATAAATTTAAGAATAAATTTTTTTACAAATTAGACGTATTACATTTACAACGACAAAGAGGACTGAGGAGTTGAATTATGGACCCGCTATATCGAATTAAGAAATAAGGGGGAAAAAATGAAAAATTGGGTTTCCTCTCATTCCTTTCTTCGGCAAAAGTTGAAGAAAAAAAATTCTCGAGCAGTAACTACATAAGTTATTACGTGCTTATACCCCCTTCGCTGTTCCCCTAACGCCCAACTCAATTCGGTAAAAAAAAAAATTCCGCTTCTCCCGCATGTTCGCCAATTTAATTACGAGGAGGCTTATACATACGACTTGGTTTAAAGGGCTGTATGATAATCCTAGTGGAAAATGTGGAAAATGTGGAAAATGTCAACGATGATGATCGAATAAATTCAATAAACTGAATACGCTCTTGGTTCCTTTTTAGATGGCATATTACTCTTCAAATACACGTCAATGTAATTGTATATGTAAAATTACCGGTGCAAAAATCAAATTTAAAAAAATCATTTTCTATTCCTGTGTTCGTAAATAAGCTGGTAAGGGTGACGAAATTTATGGCCGTGAAATTAGCTATTTAGGTACAGTGCGTTTTGCCTCCAGATCACTTACAAAGCAACGTGGCAGATGCAACAAAATAAAAAAATTTTCATGTGGGGTTACGCGAATGGAGTGCGATTTTTTTGTATATTCAAGTTTGGTTCGTTCTGATATAATTTTTTATTTCCCAATGATACTGATTCGATGGGTAAAATTGATAGCTTTAGACTGTAATTGGCAAAAATAGCACTTTCAGAAAAAAAAAACGTTGTAACCAATTATTAATCACTGAAAAATTGACCAATAATTCAGAGCAAACATTTCTACAGTTTGAGTTGGTAAGTCTGTTCGAAAAGTCTTCGACTGTAACAGCTTTAAAAATAAGGACATAGCTAAGGACACGGAGCAATCATTGTCTACTGAATTTTGACAAATATTTAAAAAATATGGTATCAAATTAAGAATTTTTCGCAGCATATTTGTAACAAAATGAATGACTGTTTCTTTCATAAGCATTTTTGAAAACTATTAACCCACACTGAAAAAATTTTGGTACACCCTTGCATGCGGAGTTGTTGAAGTAAATTCATTTCTCCTGCAGAGTGGAATATAATAAGTTAAAAACCCGAACAAGACGCCAAGAGACAAATGTTCCAGAGAAGGAAGCATACAATAATTCAAAGAAAATCGTCACTTATTGTCAGAAGAATGAAAAGGTCGAATTCAAAATTCCACAGATTAAGAGAATATCGAGAGAATGAAAAGACAATACATTAAAAAAATTGAAAAAATGGTGAACCACAAAGCTAGGGATTCTGTGAATCCACTTTGTTGAGGAGGCTTCCTCACTATCTTAGGGGGACGTATGTTTTTCTTTTTTTTTGTCAGTACGAAAATGCTGTATCCCGCCGATCTTCCACAGAGCAAAATCATAATGTATCAATGTTCTAAAAAACAAAATACACCTGAAAACTTGTTTTGTTGATGGGGTGCGCGGCGCTAGAAACTCGACTTTTTTAGTATGGGCAAGGCCCTTCCAAATGGTCTAGGGGAATCACAGCAGCTCTGCACAAAACACTATTTTCTACTTATTTGTTTACAGATCGTTTCTTCATTTTAAACATAAACTGCACCATTTTTGAAGTTTCATAATTCGCAATTTGCGACAATGATGAAATTTCATCGGACATTTTCATTGTCTGAGGGATCGTACTAATTAACTTTTACGAGTTTCTAGTCTTTTTTTATTTCTTTTATACTCATACTCCATTACAAGGTACACGCAAGATCTATCAACTTTCCGCGTATTAATTTAAGAATAAAAAAGTAAAAATTCTATTAATAAAGAAAGAGTAATAATAAAGTAAGTAGATAGGTGTACCTACTCGATCCTACGAGTATTAGAAAATTTTTCTTCCATACAACTAGGAAATAAATTTGACACTAAAATTCAAGAAAAATTCCAAGAATTTTAATTCAAGTTTCTTTTGTTGCCTTTTCTTACTTATTGCTCTAATTGAAATAAATAAATAATAAATAAATTAATAATTAAATAAATAAATAAATATAAAGGAATATCAAATGAAGATTTAGTTTGCTGGATATGAGATGAAAAATTGTAAAATTAAAAAGTAAACAGAATCATCAAGGGAAAAAGTGAGGAAAAACTGCTCGAGCGAAGATCAATGGTAAGAAAAATCCAATCGTTCATTTACTCTCGTCGTTCTTATTGGAAAAAAATTCAGCTAGCTTTTTTTTTTTCTGGATTTAAAGCATGTGTTTACTCTCAGATTATCCTTAACTATATTAATCATTAGATAAAGCCGGATTATGATGAGAGCCACCAGATTACCAGGAAGCCTCACATACTACAAAATTTCACCAAGAAAGAAATTCCAAGACCCACAAAATATACCACCTGATCAATATTGTATTTATCTGAAGTGTTCGAAGTTTGTAAATTTTGTGAATTGACAAGAGAATTTCCGAATCATCAATCGAATTCGACCAAATATTGTTCACTCATTTTACGCGACAGGGAGTTTTCCGATTTCATTACAGATTAAACATCTATGGAAAGCGTTTAGAATTGCTGTAATCACCTTTAACACAAAAAAAAAAAACCACCATGTTGATCAAGTTACGGCCAAAGTCGTTCCGTATTTATTTTTATACATCTTCGAAGAGTAAATTCGAAAAAACATTTTTTCGTTGCTTTTCACGGCCGACAAAATTATCGATCTGAACCTTATCTTGCAAAAGACAACCAACCACTACGAATAAACGTGCCTTCATCGGGCTTCCGGGAACGACTAGAGAAAACTTTAACAAGAAATTTAGCTATACAATTATTTTAATTATTTTATGTCGGGTAGAACCGTTTTACGATAGATAAAAACGTTAAAAAAGTTCTTAAGACGAAATTCAATTTCCTTTACCGAAGGAGAGGAAGTGAGAATGAAAATAGAAGAACCTGAGTTTTTAATTGAAAACTCTGCGCGCACGAGGCACAAAGATAAGAAAATGGACACGATTTATTCCGTAAGCTCATTAAAGATCAACCAATACTCTTTATGAAAAAAGTTAGTTCGGAAAATATTTTATCCTTAATTTATTACCTTGGATATAAAAATTGAAAGATAACTGAAGAAAGCTTTTCTGCGTTCATCGTTGTCAAAACAACAACGGAAAAATAAAAAGGGGAATGAAAAAAAAAAAAGACACGAGTAAGAAGACGACGTTAAGTTTGTAGGTATAAGGGCAGGAAGCGATAGAAGTGCTCCTCAACAGTTTTCCTGTTTCGTGTTTGAGTCGTCTGAGACGAGAGACGTTAAATGTCTGCGATTTTAAATAACTTCAATGTTAAAAACGATCGAACAAAATGTCTTTAGGCTTACCCAAACAGGTTTAGTCGCAGCCTCGATAAATTACAACAATTTATTTTCGGAATAAAAAAAACACCAATTTACCTGAAATAAATAATAAAAAAAGAAAAGAAAAAGAAAACGAAAAAAAATGAAAGTTGGAACTAAAACAAACTCGTCTGTATCGCGTAATAAAGTTAATTCCACGATGTGAGTGCGAACACACAGAATAACACACAAATATTTTAGATACTTACAAACTGCCGATTTCATCCACAATTCCTAAAACCGTTTCAAAGGATACTAGTTTTAAATTCAACGCACTCACTAATAATAACCAGATAAGTAAAACAGTAAATTAAAACTACAATTTTTAAAAAATATCAATTTGTGAAGTTTTTGATTAGATCAGAATATTTTTAAACCTCAGGTATAAGTTATAACAAATGGAACATGATCAGTCCGAAAAAAAAGTACAACGAAAACATTTACCTTCTCCTTACGCAGAAAACAAACCGCTTGTTTTACAAGAAGTATATTTTTCGCACAATACACAGAAGAAAGTGTTACAAGCACTTTTTCTGCATTGCATTAATTTAGGTTTTATTTCTTCATTTGTTTTATTTTAAAAATGAAATTGGGAAACTGGGTTTTTCAGCGAAGCATTGCAGCGCTAGGGTTTTTTCCGTTCAAATTTACAAAACGTTCGCAGAAGCGACCAGATACTCTGTTCCAAAAGAGGAACGCAAACCACTATTTGCAATACACGAAGCATGTGGACATTGTGGGGGGAGGAAGCGGTACGGATTTACACCGGACGCGAAACAGAGTACGTCTGCGTTCCAATGAATTCCGCCACTACCTCAGCGTAACATAAAATAACCCCTCAGTTTTATATATGTCGTGAAAGCAAATTAGCAAATTGTTATTCGTTAGGTAATTTGTCTGGTTATTTTCTCGATGAAGTGCCTTCCATGGTAAATACAATATGTCGCATAAAATTCTTTACTATACGAAGTTATTTGGCGCAAGTTTAAAATTGTTTTCAGTAATTAATACCAATTTACGCCAGAATGAATCCAACTTGAACTTCGTTCGGCGCAACCAAGAGGTCTGCCGGCCCACCACATCTGTGAGAAATAAATCATTGATGAACCCGTTCACAAGTTGTTCTATTCGGACTAGCGCTGTAGCAAAAAGGGGCTTTCAGCTATGAACCCCCTCGAGCAAGTAATCGAAACGAGTTGACAAAAAATTGAAAATAATTCAAGAAATATCCACTATTAGATGTACTTATCTGTCGAAAAAATTCGTTTTGTTTTTTGTAGCGTAAATTCTTCCCCATCCGGATATCGTCGATCATTTGTAATGGAAAAACATTTTTTTAAAGCAATCAATGAAAATGAAACCAATTTTTTCAGAGAAGAGAAAAGTAACTTATTAAAGTATGACGATAATGTACAGAGTGTCGAAGGAAAATATGCATAAAAATAGTGCCAGATCAAGCTAGCCATCATTCCACAGATACATCGGATCCGTTAAATATCGGGGCCCATAAAAAAAAGCACATAAATGATAGATCAAATCAATTTCAGATAATGTGAGTATTACCAAATAAAGGTAGAGACTAGAGAGCCTAAGCTACGTATAAGAGTGACATTAACTCTCACAAAAAGTTGCAGCCGTGAAATAGACCGGAAAAGATTGCAGTAAAAAAAACTATTTTTAGAGAAAAAAATTAAATCAAGTTTTAAATGGCCCGTTTCTATGATTTTAACTGAACACAAAAAGATACACGATGACAATTTAGCACACGGTACTTATTATTTATACACGGTGGTGTTTGTTTTTAGTTGGAATTAGCAGATGTGAAGTTCACAATCTTTGGCGAATAATGGTGGCCCACAAACCAACGATCATCACTCAGAATGTATATTCGGTCGAAGAGCGACCATTTTCCAAAAAAACATGATGTCTCTAGCCAAATAGGTTAGACTTCGACCTAATTGGAGTAGACCTATACTTTTCAGATAGTTAGCAAATATCATTTCTTACAACTGAATCCTTTGATTTCTTCAAGATAATGACTCACATCGTCGTTTCTGTTCAATAAATTCAAATTTTCCAAAAAAATAAAACTTGCTTCAACCTGAAACGAGAACAATAAAATATAACTAACATATGATGAAAACATTGCAGCATTTTAAGCAAACAGAGTAAACTAGGGACTTGGTGAAGGAAAAAGAAAGAACTATTCATCTGGAACTTAATAAGACGAATACACATCATAAGGCTGTCTCCCTAAAACGATATTTTCTCAATTCGGTGCTGACAGCCTACTGTTGCTACTCTTTCGCTCCGATAGCGTCGAATACTTTGTGCTGCATGGATATCGAATTCTTCACATTTTTTTTAAACTAACAATTTATTCATTTCATATGTAAATTACCGCTTAACCCAGTTCAAAACCATATTGACGCAGACAGCACATGTAGGCAATACAACTCGACACTGCTGCAAAAAAAAACTCGTAAACTTTTGCGTCCCTTCGTTTCGGGGTGTGACTGTAGGTATTGCAATTTTCTTGAACAGCTTCCGCACCATTCGGAACAATGGAAGTCAATTATTCACGTCAGACACGACGAACGAAACGAGCAATATTTCGAATAAGTTATGAGCTGTGTGGAAACTGGAGTGCGAACTAACTTATTTCTTCGGCATTGATGTACTCCAATTTTTGAAGGAGGCGAATGCACCGTTATACGTAGGTACGAGGTTGAAGGTAGTCACCCCCAACCCAAATTGAACGCACGCGTAAAACGAAACCACATCTCACAAAATTTACCATTACATATACGTAGATACGTATGAATGCGTGATAGGCAAGGCGTTAAGCGTTTTCCCCTTACATTCGACTTTGTCCATGATTTAAAATCGTTTATCACCAACATTTACCCACTTCTGATTCGTAATTTGAACTTTTGATGACACCAGATAACATAAGTTGATTCATTCCTGTAGGCTACACCCGGACGCAAAATAAAGAGTAACGATATGTAAACGACGAATACAGGATACCGAAAACAATTTTCAAAATCGTTACTGAAATCAAAAGAAAAATCACAAAAAGGAGAAGACTTGGAGATGGCCAAGTTCCCCAATTCCCTCAAAGGATTTGCCGGTTGCAAGTGAACCCTAGAACCCAAACTGAAGCAGAGTGGGTTACGCTCAACGATCCCATCTTCACAAGAAATGTACCTGGGCCACATCACGCATGTTAAAAGTAAAACTTTGCTTATCAATTAACACATCTGACGATGTAGCACCCACTAAAATATTAAAAATTTTCTCATGAATTCTTTTTAGATCAGAAGGGATAAAACGAGTGATTAAATCTAAAAATGAAGTGTAAATTTGAACTCTCAGTACCTCAAGAAACGTAACCGATGATGTATCACTCACTTTTTCAAGAAAAAATTATTCTAACCCCGTTTAGGAGTCACAAGGGGTTCAATGAGTAGTTTCACTCAAAAATGAACTAACAATTTAAACTTAGTGCCTTGAAACACATAATCGACAAGGCATCTCTTAATTTTGTAAGAAAAAATTCATCCAAACCTTTTTTGAGGTCATAAGGGCCCACAATGAGTGATTTAATCTAACTATAAATTGAAAATTTTAACTCAGCGACTCAAAAAACGAAATGAACGATGTATCATTCAATTTTTAAGAAAATAATATCCTAATTCCTTGCCTATCAAAATTCGGAATCTAAACTGAAAAAATTGAAATTTCCGAATATCTAAAACGATGGTGCGATGACGGTTCATATACCAGTAGAGGAACTTTTTTTTTTAAATAGATTGAATTTAAAAAATATATCTTTGTCACGACATCGGACTCAACTTGAAATAATTATTTGAGAATTTTGGTAATTTTTGGTTCCGCCATCCATGAGAAATGGCGTCATCACAAAAGTTGTTCTGTATTCACACATTTAAAATACTCTGTTACATTCAAGTTTGAAAAATCCATTCAAACGGTTTTTTATTCATGATTTTTTCATTTTCCTCACCTCCCAGATTTTCATCAGATATATGCTTTGGGTGGAAATTGAAAAAAATACAAGACTAATTCGAAGAGAAAAGAAATCAAAATTTTAAATAATTGTCAAAAAATTGAAAACAATAGAATCTACTATTAGAAGCGTGATCTTTTGTTCAATATTTTTTTTTTCTCAAAAAACTTTTTCATGTCTGTTTTCAATATGTATGTATATATATATATATATATATATATATATGTAAGCTCTTTAGAAAATAATGAAGAATCATGTAGACACATCTTTCATCTTTCCATACTTAAAATCCATCAATAGATGAATATAATACAAATCTAATATATATATGAGAGATCTCTGCAACTCACTATATCAGCGAGTGCGAAACACAGACAGAAACGGTGGTTATTTTAAGAATGTGAATACATATTCTTACATCCCCATTCTTTGAGGGGGAGCCGCACTAGGGAAAGAACTGAGCTGATCGTTTACTAATTAGCATTCCGTCTTCCTCAAGATCATCCCACTAGCTTGGCATGTATTGATGGATTTGTAAGCTCTTTAGAAAATAATGAAGAATCATGTAGACACATCTTTCATCTTTCCATACTTAAAATCCATCAATAGATGAATATAATACAAATCTAATATATATATGAGAGATCTCTGCAACTCACTATATCAGCGAGTGCGAAACACAGACAGAAACTGTGGTTATTTTAAGAATGTGAATACATATTCTTACATCCCCATTCTTTGAGGGGGAGCCGCACTAGGGAAAGAACTGAGCTGATCGTTTACTAATTAGCATTCCGTCTTCCTCAAGATCATCCCACTAGCTTGGCATGTATTGATGGATTTGTAAGCTCTTTAGAAAATAATGAAGAATCATGTAGACACATCTTTCATCTTTCCATACTTAAAATCCATCAATAGATGAATATAATACAAATCTAATATATATATGAGAGATCTCTGCAACTCACTATATCAGCGAGTGCGAAACACAGACAGAAACTGTGGTTATTTTAAGAATGTGAATACATATTCTTACATATATATATATATATATATATATATATATATATAAGACAATTTCTTGTTCCCACCTTACAGGTCGCAATTTTTATCCGATAATTACGAAATTTGGTACGATACGAGTAATCAACAATGAAAAGATAATTTCAAGAGAAAAATGTAAACAAATGGGCACTTATGAAGACATTGTTGT
Organism: Ericerus pela; assembly: GCA_011428145.1. NCBI lineage: Eukaryota > Metazoa > Arthropoda > Insecta > Hemiptera > Coccidae > Ericerus > Ericerus pela. Next base: position 1,808,400 of record WOFM01000598.1, on the reverse strand, counting down.
TTTAAATTTTTTGTAATGTATATATATTAAATAGATATAGATAGTATATAACAAAGGACAAGAAGAAAATAAACAACCAGTAATCAGTAAGAAATAATTTTCTATCGTAAAATTATATTTTTCCAAAAATTCAACTCAGGTTTGAAAGTTATTAATTGTAAATTTGGGCAATTACTATAGAGGACAGTTCAATTTAACTAGTGGATTTATTTAGGATTTATTTAAAGGCCAAGAATGTTAGAAATTAGGTGGCCAATGGTCACCTAATATGAATTACCTAATCACATCAAATGAACCAAAAAAAACTTACGACTAATTAGAAAACATAAAATGTTTTTTTATGATGCAAATAAATTTCAATCAAACCCACAAAATTTCTGAAAACACTGAATAATGCACAAACGGAAAAAACTCTCGATTCTTCATTAAAAAATTCATTACTAGCAAAATCTTTATGACGGTGAGTTTTGCCCATCAAAAACACTAAAATAAAATTGTAGTATACTTCATTCAAAACTTCATTTGCAAACATACCAACTATCAATGCATGCCAACCGACACTCTCACTATTCAAATTTCCATTCTTGACACCTTCAATGATATTTTTGTCATCCAATTCTCAGCGAAATGAACATAATTACAACCCTATAATAGAATATGTGTGATAAAGGTTACCCCCTTTATCTATCACGTCTTATTAAATGAATAGAACGACTACACAACTGGTAAACTCTTGTTGAGGAAAAGAAAAAATAAGTTTATGTTAAGCTTTTATTTATTTACTTATTTATTTTTTGGCTTTAGCTCCATGCTAAATAAACATTATTTGTTTGTGGAAGGTTGGCTGCATTATTGGTATATTTTAAAATCGCAGTAGTGAGTTGAATAAAAACTTATAATAACTCAAAGGTGGAGAAAACAGCAAGAAAAGAGAAAACAGGTGGCTGACACTCGACGGAGCATAGTGAAGAATACGAAAAGACACAGAACGGATAATTATTATTTTTGTTCACGGATTATGTAATTATTTTAGCTCGATTATTTCCCACGAGTACAAGGCTAAAATACAGTTCCACCATTTTACGCCAAGAATACTACCTTGTATATGATACTACTACGCACTTATTAATTAAAAGTTATTGGAGTTGATTTTAATTATTTCACGATGCGTTGACGAAGACGTTAAGCTAAATATTCGAAAATAATTAAGAGTATACGATTATGAAAACAGCATTTCTGGTGCTGGTAGGACGAGCTTTATTATACTAAAAACTACTAAACGGTGGTCCACAGAAAATCATCAAGAAGGCGAAATAATAATAAAAACGAGATAAATACTTACACAAAAAAAAATCATCTTCCAAAGTCGATTCTTTGTACAAAAAATACAAAAAAAACAAAACACTAAAATACCTAAAAACGTCGCCACATTTCCGTTTACCTCGATTTATCAGCCAGCTATTAAAGCGCCAGCCACCGAATAACTGTTTCCAATGAACTTAACGACACTGAGAATTTGTGGAATTCATAAATTATTGAATTACTAGAGCAGACGTTTACTATCCCAGATTAATATCGCCCCACAGCAGTAGCACAAACGTTAACTTTGAAACCGATCGTAAAAATAAGATGGTACGACCGAAAATAAATTAAAAGCACGCATGGAGAGGCAGGGATAGCAAAAGAGCAAAACAGGAAAAAGCTATGACCTCGAAAAAGCGTTCGAAAATTAAGTTGCACGTAGGTAATACAGCGACTGAAACTAGCCAATGATATAATCACTGTATTTGCTGAAAGTTTAGAGCCTCAAAATGAAATTTTTCGAAATTTGAAAAAATTTTAAGCTTGAAAGGTTTGAAATAAGGTTGTTGTTTTTTGAAAGAAATCATATATAAGGACGCGAATGCAACCCTCAATATAAACTGACAATTAAGTAATTAGGGCGAATGCTGAAAAGAATGCAACTCGTCACACATGCGGAAGGAAACATGCTGAATGTCAGTTTCTACCTATTTTCGTTGTCTTCATAAATCAAATATTTCAGCGTATACTTGTCTCTCACGGTCTTCCAAACAATTATTTCTCACTATATCCAATTCATTTATGAAATCGGTACAGTGAAAAATACTCGGAAAGACAAAAATAAAAATCAAAAGATTAATCGTGCAAAAAAAAAAAAAGTAGGTACATTACATAAGGATTTATTAATTACTGTATTTCCACGCGGTTTCAAATATTATTGACTAGATTAAAAATAAATACAAATAAATAACGAGAGGATGTTTTGCAAATGTCTTCGACATACGTTCCAGAAGAAACCCTAACTTCAAATCGCTACTGTTTCGCTACTAGATCAATACAAAGTCAATCAACAGTACGGAGAAAATTTATTAATTATTCACCGCTTTCTGCGGCCGTGGTTTGTGAAAAAACTATGGAAACCAACTTCTGTCATAAAATAACAGTAACTTTTTCAACTGAGAAGTAGATCTTTTATGGTATACATTTTTAAGAAATTAATGAATAAATGAAAAACAAATTCACAAAATAATATATCAGGGGCGGTTGCAGGATTTCATTTGAGACGGGGCATAGAGAGAATGAAGATGAGATGGGTTATTCAAAAAAAAATGTACCTGTATCTATACTAAAGTAAAGAAAATACTAAAAATATCTGTGGAATACTTTGTTGTAAAAAGAATATTCTTAACCGATGACAATCAACAGATTATTGCATGTTCTGCCACTTCATATGTAAACATACAGGTAAGCCAAAACCTAGGTGAACATTGGAAATTTTTGAGCCTGTCTGCACAGTTTATATACGGGCTTACTTACACAAAACACACACGTAGTAATTACATATGTCTGTGGGAAAGGGTTGGTTTGTCATTTCTTGTATAGATAAGAAATGACGGACCAATTTGTGTACTGAATTGTTAGATTAGTCACAGTTTGATACTTGTACATTACTTGTACGTGCGTACAAGTAGAGATGAATATTTTCCAGCCTTTCAGTGGCAACTGTCGTCGAGTGTCCAAGCCCCTTATCTCACACGAGTAATGTCCCCACAATATCTTAATATGATTTAAGTGACCATGGATCCCTGAGCTGACCATAAATTCTGAGCAAAATTTTGGAAAAAGTGGGCATGGGCATGGGTAGACTTTTTCACACGATAAATTAATTGGAATGAATAATAACGGAGCAAACAGTTATTCACATTTAGAAATTAGAAAAATAATGGAAAGATTCATTCACATAAATAAAATAACCGATTTTCAAAGGAAATTCACTGATTTCGGAACGACAATTAAATAAGCAAATACACATGGAAATTGGTTAGCCGATGAATAATCCAACTCAATAATTTCAAATTAAAATATGTGATAAGAAGCAACGAACGAGGAATGCAACTGCCGTTACCTTACGTTTTCGTAACAACTGCACTAAAAGAAAAAAAAAGAAACAAAGCAATAAATTACGAAATATGTGTAACAATGAGTTATCTACGTTGACAGTCTGCTACACAGTATCTCTCTCAAACTAATATTACGAATGTCCTCCAGCACATAATAACCATACAGCTACAATGGTCGGAAGTAGATACCTACACAAATCTCTATTCGTTCGAAGTTAAGTTTTTTATTCCCTTTCATTACTATCGCTACGAAATTTAGTTCTTATCAAGTTGCTAATTCAATTTTTACATTCTACAAAGATCCCACACGTTGACGGAAGTCGAATAGCTAGAGAGCCACGAAACAAACAACAAAAAATCAACCAACAATACGAATTTTCTCAAAATACGGTATAACTGGCACTGCGCACACGACTCAGTATTTTTACCATGTAGGTATACTACGAATATCATGTCGTAAATTTTAACGCAATAATATTTTCAATGCAATCGACATAAACAGCAGAACCACCATCGCCACCCCCTATGCGACTATAGTCGCCAAAGAATTATCATTTTTATATTACATTTTAACGAACGACGACGCTGTTGTCTTCTTCGGCTGCATATTCTTCTATACTATACATCTTAATAATACATTACGCTTTGCTGTATAAGTACCTACATTCATAAATCCATTGGATCCGGTTTTACTAGTAACCTCACTCGATACGAAATAGCGATTCAATTAATTTCGACGCAGTAGCGGCAACAAACCCAAATAGCTTCGAGTTCGTATAATTTATCGGTTTACAAGAATCGAGTTTACCATTTTATTCGTCGTTATTATTATTTCCCCTTTTCTCCTCTCTTTTACAGCTCCTCTATAATTAACCAACATTTATCCTTAATTACTCGCGGTTATAGGTTATAGATAGTATGGCTTTAATAGACATAGGTTTTACATCATAAAGTTCAAAAAAATCGATCGCCGATTAACTTGAGATCCAATTTTCGCGCCTCGTTACTGATCTCGTCCTGATCCCGTAACTGCTATCTGTTTTCCTCAAACGACAAAATCCGGAATTCCGCGCCCTAATTAAGGCAACGGTACAACATAAATGTTTCAGGTCTTCGACTGATAGGTAAAAAGAAAATCTAAACAGAAACGCGGAGAAAGAGGAATGGTAAGGCGAAAAAAAATATAAACGATTAGCGAAGCAGTAGTCGAGAGCGTATTTCTTTAGGCAAATAAACGCTAACTTTAGGTCATAAACGATTCAGAAGTCGCCCGTTGAAAAAAGTATTTCGCATTTATTTACAGGACCATCCACATAATAGCGCCACCGAAGTCAACTTTCTCATCGAAATTCAGGATTAACCCGGCTCGAGACCCAAGAGAAACCTAGTAAGACTATTAAAAGGTTTGAAATATTGTGAAGACAATTAACCATCATATTTGGGCAAACTAAATCTTGTTATTTGAATGGTTCCGCCGATACGTAAGGAATTACACACTGTATAAACTCCGGTTCAAATTATTTTCAAATCTTGTCAAATTAGGCACCAGCTTTTTTTACAGCGAAAATAGAATAATCATTTCAAAAAACAAGATGAAGGAAAACTTGCTAAACTGATAATCTGACAGTGGTTAGAAAAACACTTTATACTTATTCTAAAGAAATTACAGCAGATATAGAAATCAGTTTCAGCCTTCAAATAAACATAAAATTCAGGTTTCCTATTTTTAATTATTCAGAAAACAATAATCAATAATACCTATACTCATTTTTTTATAACTTGTTCCAAACAATACTTAGAATGATCCTATTGTAATTTATCAGAGATCGTGAAAAAGTACGTGAACAAGTCAGGTTTTAAAAAAACAAATATAACCGACTGTAGCTTGCACACAATTATCAAATTCTGTTTTGTGTAGCTGCTTGTAAAAATGCGCAGAACATTAAAAACAGGAAGACGAATGTAAACGGACCAATCACAACATACTACCTGAAATTCTGGTTGGAGATTGGTCCTCTCATTTGAAAACAAAAAAAAGGCCCGAATTGCGCTTACGTAAATTGGAAATTTTTTCTTTGAGATATTCACACGAAAAAAGAGAACAGATAGTGTCAGGAATCATTTTTGCAGGTTGAGTTGGTAAAAACTGGGAGACGTTCCTAAATTTTATCGAGAATTAATTCCAAAGTATTTGATAAATTTTTCATAGGTGGGCTTTCTGCCGAACAGTACCAGGCGTGTCCGAGAGATAGCACTTACACCAATTCTCTTAACCAATGTCGGATGTCACCAGTCTGCGGAAACTTCCACGGCTAAGCAAAATAACATAAAACAGTGTCGACACAACAACGCCTATGTACCGAAACAACACCGTACCATGTTGTTCCCAAAATCAGGCACACGTGGCTGCAGTTCGGAGGAATACGTTGAAAAAATCAGACGGATCAAGCACCCAAAAGATACAATCAGAAGGGTAATCACACACTACTGGCATGGAGGGAGGCCACCAACATCCACAACACCAATCACAAAAGCACAATCTTCTTGTCAAGCCTTGCTTAACTAAAAAATATCTCTTCACCGCATCAATCGTGGTAAGTGTGTATTTTCTAAAAGTGTCAAATTTTTTAATGGCTGCCATTCATAAACCAGCGAACCGACTTCGCTCAAATTTAATACCAAACCGATCTCTAATAGTCTCCAACCGCCATAAAAATTTCAAGCCAAAATCTTTTGGTTTATGGAAGTTATCGTGATGACAACACGGTGGATTTGCAAAACTTTGAGAATTCCTCCCTCCGAAACTAGCAAATGAATTTTAAAAATTTTAACACGAATGTTTCAAACACTACTTCTAGTTTAATGAGTTTAATTTCCATAGATCAGACAGCGGAGGCTCCACAGACTCCCAAAAAATGCCAAAATTAAAAAAAAATCCACTGTGTATAAAAGAATTTGAGTGACCTATATATTCGTGATCTACGAATCAGGATCGGAGCTTTTCCACAGGTCCCGCCATTGCGCCGAATGCAACAATTGTATTTTCTTTGAAAAATACATTACCGAAAATACACTAATGCACATTGATGATCATCGACTCATCTATACTGGGTATTCCGAATTGGGATATTCAATCAATTTTGACTAAATACTCAAATGAATAAATATCTGTTTCTACTTTCCAGACAGCGAGGTGTCATTCTCAACTCTATCGTCATTCGCATAAGAAAGCAATATAAGATCAGGCTGAGCCGATCGTACGAAATTCTCAATCTCACGTAAGTTCTACAAAATATATATATATATGACATTTTTCCAAAACTGTCTCTCGTAAAAAAAAGTTGGAAGTTCAATTGAAAACTGAAACTTTTCTTGAGGTTTGAGGTCACACCATTCGCAATTTCGACAATAAAACCATATGTTGAGTAACGGGATTAAATTATACCAGATTGAATGAGTTTTATTGGCCTTTGAAAGCTAAATCATCTTCTTTATAAAACAGTTTTTTAAGCTATCCATCTCTTTCTTCAGAATTTTCTGCTTACGCTGATACAAGAATTTATCAGTGTACCTTGGAATTTCTATACAAAGTTCGAACAACTTGAGTGAATAGGGTTCAAACCGACACCATAATTTTCGTCAACTTTACAATTTTCAGTTTCTTTTCATCATAATGGTAATACACGCTTTTTTTTTCTTCTTCCGAGATAACTTTCGAGTTGATTCTTCTTTTAGCCTCTTCGTCATTCGTTTCTCTCTCAATTGAAAATTTGGTAAAGAATATTTTCATTCGTGAGCTAAAGAAAAAATTATTTCTTTATAGTCTATTAGCGGAAAATATCGAACATTTACTCGATAAGATTTTTCGAGAAATGTTCCTAAGGGGTAAATAATTCCCATATCGCTGCTCGAAAAAAAATATACACAGAAAAAAGAAGCATCAATCTTTCAATAGAAAGGGATGGCATTTTTTTCTCTATGAAATTATAAACTTGAGAAACTAGAAGTAAGATACATCTTATACACTTTTAGTCGATTTCCGGTTTCTTTTTTTTAACGTTCTCTCCCTTGCAAAAATTTTCACCATATTCTTGAATTAAACCAGGAAGTTTTGATGGGCTTATAAATCGAACTAATGACACAAAAAAAACTTTTTTCGCCCCCGGGAACATTTTAAAATGTCTTTTGATTCGGAATAATAAGTTAATGAACTCGGAACTATTCAGAAATATTTTGCTGCTAAAAAATTACAGCGAAAGGTCAACGACTCGTTGGTGATTATTTATACCAACTGTGGATGAATATGATAGATCGTTACACGATGCAGATAATGGGGAATGCAAGAAGAAATTCGAATTTTTTATGGAATTTTTATACACTCATACACAGTAGGTACATATGTAAAATATCCTTTTGGATTCAGGTAAAATAATTTTTCACTGAAAACCTGATAAAAATTTGAAACAGGAACTTCCTCAACCTTCCTTTGCATCTGGGAATACGTCACTTTTAAAAACTCTAGGTCAATAAACTGGCTTCAACGCTTTCCGTTAATATGAATAATTGAACTTATATCTAAAGTTCACGATGATAAACTGACAATTCCTTTTCAAAGGCACTAGAACTCATCGAGCGCTATGTTGAAAATCCATATTCTAAAGCTTCTAAATACAATCGAAAAATCGCCTCACGAGCGAAGTTAAGATTTCATATAAAATGAAATGTTCAGTCTCGGCAGTTTCGTTGTCCTTTAATAGGTGCACAGAAATCAAATTCGTGAAGTAAAAAATTGTTTTGTTTTTTCTAAAATAAAGATTGGCATCTAGATTCACCCAAAATAGCAATTATGAATATATTCATAAAATTTAGAGGGGGAGCATGTCCTAAATTTTTTTTACAAATTGTTAATCATTCGGTGCACCGAATTCTGATTTTAAACTGATTTTTCTGGTAAAAATCTGCTAGTTTTCACCAAAATACTATTAGAGCTAAAATATTTGTTTCATTTTTGAATTTTTTTCATGAAAAAATGTAATACGACCCATATCTGGAAAATCAACTTCATTCATTTTTTAATTGATTTTCTGTCACCATCAATGCACAGAAAGAAAAACGTTAGGGGAAAAAAATCGGAATGAAGAATCCTAGGGAAAAATAGAGAATTTCAGAGCGGGAATGTGTATTTGTATTAATTTAACGATAACTCTTTTGTTTCAATATCCATAAACAGCTACGAAAAATTCTTGATACGAACCAACTTTATGAAACCTTCGGAGTTCAGCACTGGTATGCAACCAATAATCTTTCCAAGCAACAAAACAAACAAAATCCATCGAAGATTGGTCTCACTAAAGCTTATGCGATGTTAAATTTTACGTGCTACTCTTGTCGGGAATATTAGAAATCAACTTTATCGAATTAGAATTTGGTGGAAAAAAAAAAAAAAAGAAAAAGAAAAAAGAAATAAAAAAAGAAAATTTTTCTACGTTTCTTTACGAATTTACCATATTATACTTTTCGTTACGATTCCACTGGGTGCACAGGAAACGGAAAAAAAAAGAAAGAAAGAAAAAAAAAGTGAGGTTATAAATAAAAACCAGTCGTGTTAACGTTTTCATCCCTTTCACTCATTTCTTTCTCTGTGCTCGCTCTGTCTCTCTCTCTCAATCTCTCTCTTTCTCACTTTCCTTCTGGTAAAGGCATAGTCGTCAATTGTAATTTGATCAGAAATCTGAACGCGTGTTTTGAATATCATTTTATGGTCGACATTACCTCACCATTTACATTCCGCTTCGGTAAAATACGTAAATTTTACCGGCTTCTACATGGCAGCAGTGGGCTACTTATTCGGGGAATCGTTTATTTCATTTTTTCGGTTCTCGTTTTAAAGTAGGTTTTCTATTGAAAATCTACTTATTAATCACAGTCTTGAGGTGGGGTTAGGAATGTTTTTCGTTTCATATTTCTTGTTACCACGGTACAGGTCGCAACGAAATTCGGAACGAACATTAGTACTGAGCCAAGGACCTGACCTATTGATTTTATTACGGATCGACCGGACGTTACTTTTGTTATGACTATTTTCGTTTTTATTTTGGCACAAAATTTTTAATTTTCGACCAATAGCTACGAAATTTGAAACAAAAATTCACTATAATATATTATAACTTGATATATATTTTGATGACGATCGGCCATACGCTACTTTTAGTATGGCTATTATCGTTTTTGTTTTGGCTAGAAAATTATCAATTTTCGATCAAAAGCTACGAAATTCGTAACAAATATTACAACTTGCTATAAATTTTGGTGCGGATCGGTAGCATGGTACTTCTGGTAACACTATTTTCGTTTTTATTTCGCCTATAAAATGCTAATTTTGGACCAACAGAAACGTAATTCGGGACAAATATTTATGACGATCTGTCAATAACTTTTTAGTGAGTACCTAATTTTACATTTTTCGAAAACCTACTTTTTCTAACGGAGCAGCTGCTGCGTTAGAGTTTTTCTCCTCCATCTTTTGGCTACTAACTCGCTTTTACACCCTTAGTTATTTTTCCGTCAAAAATTTTTCACCTCGATACAGTATCGTAACAATTTCTCTTTGTCACTCTCTCTCTCGCTCTCTCTCTCTCTAACTTAAGCATTCTGAAAACGAACCGAATCAAACCACAATGAAAAAACATTAAGGCGATTCCACACTTATGGAAAAAACCGATCTAATTTTCACTATTCCTCTTCCTCTCCAAATAAAAAATATAGCTGGAAGACAACAAGTGATGAAAGATTAACTCGCAATATCTCACGAAGGCAGTTCGACAGAATTGACTGGCTCTAGTAAGAAGAGAATAAATTTGAGCATTTTGAAATAAAACATTTTGCTTTCTACACGGACATCAGAAAGTATGGTTCGGTTCAAAGAGAAACGAGTACAATCGGCTTCACAATATACAGACTGATCATACAAAAGAAAATAAGCATAACGCATTGTTCCCAACAAAATACAACCATAGTGCCTAAACCGAAAACAATCCAAACTAGGATAACACCGAACAGAGGAGATTGAAATCGCCTCGAAAATTTCACAATTTAAGGTTCAAACCACTCGTGTGGCGGCAGAGCAAATCTAGTCTCTAAACTTTCTACAAGTTGATATTAATTACAAACAAAAAGTTATGGGGTGACGTCTTCTTGTCGAACTTAAAAACTGCAGATATTGGGAATAACAAAATTTAAATAAGGTGTCTTGAACTCAAAAAGAAATTTAAATCATTATAATAGATGCGAAAATATGCACTGCATTACAGCACAATATTAGAAACCTACGCGCACAAAATCACATAAAGAACTACAAAACAAGCATAAAATAATACTGTTCAAAACAAACTGAAGAAAAAGAACGTAGTCCAATGTGAAGACATACGAACTAACATGTACTTAATAGGTACATATCTTATGCATAAAAGCCACTTAATTCTGTAACGCTATCACGTGACCATAGTTACAGCTATATTTGACTGGGCATATATTTTAATTTCAGTCTAAAAATCTAAATAATTTTTTTCTTCACTTTGTACCTGATTAATTAATAATTCGGATACACTTATGATTCAAGTAGGTCTATGGATCATTGCAGCCTAGCAACAGTGGGTACTCCTTAGTTATATAACAAGAAAAATTATCAATATAATGCTGAAATATGAAATAATAAAAATTCAGATTTGATAATTTAATCAAGCTAAAAACAAAGATAAAAAATAATGATATACACCGAGGTTGATCCTCAAGCTGATATCACATAGTAGTTTTCATCGACTGCGTCAAAAGGAGGTAATGGGTTTGATCTGTTTTCTGGTGTTCTAACAAAATTTTGTTTGCCTCTAAAGCAATCGATACTCAACCTACAAAAATGATTCTTACACCATCTGTTTGTCTTTTTCATGCGAGTGTCATAAAAATAAAATAAAAACTCGTATCAGATTTACAGAAGCCGCTTAATATCAATTTGAAATTTGGGACTTTTTTGATTTTCCAATCACGAAATAAAATTTTAGTTACTGCGCTGTAAATGCGGTGATTAGTTCGTTCATATTTGTGTTCCTGTTTTTAACAATCTACGTATTTTTATTGCATATCTTTTCGCTTTGTTTCAACTTATTACCCAGTTTTCTTGCAAACGTGGTATTAAAATTGACCTCATACAGGGGTTAGGTTGGGGATGATGAAAATTATTCGTTTTAAGAGAAAAGATAACGATTTTACCATTTCTTCATTCTGACCTAATTTTTCTTATGCATATACATATGTATACATCGTCCAAAGTTTTGTATTCACGATTTCGAAAAAACTACCAGGTGGATAGGGCTGAAATTTTTACAACAAATAGTTTTCATATTGGAGCAAATCAGAAAGAAGTTCTTTACCCATGGGTTAATTAGTTTCTGAGAAAACTGGAAAACAAAAAATTCCTGGAAAATCTTTTTTCCTGGATTCTGAGAAAATTCAAAAACGGATTGGGCTGAAATTTTCACGATAGACTTTCCTTATATTGATGTAAATTTCTTAGAAGGTTGGTGCCTATAATTCAGATTAAGTTCACCGTTTTGAGAAAACTACGAAACAGATAGGGCTGAAATTTTTACAAAAGATTGCTATTGTATAGGAACAGGTCTGAAAGAAGTTTGGTGCTCATTGGTTCAGAAGTTTTTGAGAAAACTGGAAACAAAACATCTCTGGAAAAGCAGTTTTTAGCGATAAAACATCGACAAATCGATATTTTTTGCTAAAGATATGGACAACTGTTGATAGTTTTTTTTGTGATTTTTTAACCTGATACTAGCAATGAAATATCGATATATCGGTAACTATCGATATAAATATCGATCACTATTGATATAAATATCGATCACTATTGATATAAATATTGATCACTATTGATATAAATTTCAAGAAAACTGGGTTTTCTAACAAAGTATTGCTGTACTAGAGTTTTTTTTAACATTCCAAACAGTCGAACAAAGTAAAATTGTTGGACACACCAATCCTCCTCTCCTCACACCCAGCTATATTCTACACATGACTTTCTCACTGTTTGTGGCTACAAATCTAAACCAATTTACTTTGCACCTCTATATGACATCACACTGAACGTGACAGTTCAATCTATACGTATGATCAAACTGAATGATGTCATCTATTTTATTTCTCTAAAAACACTCTCAGGAGAATCCTATAAATTTTAGCGTAATTTTGTGGTCAAAGTGGCTCAGTTGTCAGTATTTTTGCTGATCAAGCATCCCCATTTGTGTTGGTTGGTTGAAGATTCAATCTGGAGCCTGAACTTTTGTCAATTGCTATGTCTGGAGGACTCCCTGCTTGTGTGTTCCACAGAATAGTAATATGTTGGTGCCTCCCTGCTTGTATACTGACCAAATTTATGTCTTGTCAGTGGTCAACCTATTGTCTCACCAGGAAAATAGCTGTGTCAATGAGTGAACTGTGTCCAAAAAAAAGGAAAAGAAAGTTGTTGTCCTGGTATGACAAGGTTTGCTGAAATTGTCATCGTCTTTAAATTTGGTTATGTCAACTGTAATATTCATCATCAAAATGGGTGCTTTGAAAATCAATAAATTGTCATCTTATGCTGATTCAATGTCATAAATTTTCAGATATCTAGTCCAAATTTGTCAGTCTGCATTAAAGTCCAACATTTTTGTGTTGAAACTGCATAAAAGGTATTTAATTAATTTAAAATATATCAAACCTGCGTATTTCTTGAAACGCGAAATGTCTTTGTATGAAAATTTGAATCACATATTTGTACTTACTATAAAATTTTAAGTTTAAAAGAAAAAATTACTTTTAAAATTTGTTAATTTTTTGATACGTTTTAAACAATGTTTAACCATAGTTTTTTAAAACTTGATCGTCCATCTACTGTATTACAATCAGTAAACAATTCTTTATACTGACCTAATCAAGTTACCATATTCACACTTACAATTGTTTACCAATCACCACATATTTAACATTTTGTTTGTATATTTCATGTGGACCATAATTTTTTTTACAATACTTTTATGGAAAAGGATGATCAATTGAAATTTAAAAAATTTTTTATTAATCAAAATTTTTTTTTTCTCCTATGCTTAGTTCGAAGGATTGTGGTGGGGTGTTGGGCATACCAATCCTCCTCTCCTCGCACTTAGCTATATTCTCCACATGCTTTTCTCACTGTTTGTGGCTACAAATATAACCAGATTTACTTTACTCTATATGACACCACACTGAACATGACAGTTTAATACATACTTTGTTCAACCTAAAAACTTTGTTTAATATATACGTACCATCAAATTGAATGATGTCATATATTTTTTTATTTCTCTAAAAACACTTTCAGACTACTATAAGAATTTAATAACTGTTTGCAAGCTACGAGGGACGCACGCAGTCGATTTTATTTGTTTTTTATAAGCTTTTATTCTACTTACTACAGCGATTTTAAAATATACCAATGATGCAGCCAACCTTCGGTGGTAACGAAATGATATTTATTTCGCATGAAATTGAAGTAAAAATAAATAAATAAAAGCTTATCTTTTAAAAACGAGTTTTTTATAAACTTTTATTGAAAAACTGACTTGTTGACTTAGTCTTTTAACACAACAGAGAGGCTATTTTTATCTTTATGGTCACAACTGTTTTGTTTTTTTCAGTAGAACAATCTCCAAGTGACTAAGGGATATCAGCTTCGATAATTGAGGGATGCACCAGACCAAAGTTGAAAAAGTATAGCGATGAACGACAGTTGGCTTGGTAGAATGCAACCAGCATTTTTACGATAAAAATTACGAGTGAAGTTGTCAACATCTAGCTTGAAAAGCAACCTACTGGACAGGAATCTGTATGAACCTTTGCTGCAAAACATAATTTTTGCAGGTAAATATTGCATAACCAGTAAATTCGATCACACAGAGTGCAAACCATATAACACGAAAAACGAGTGAGAGTTTGGTTGATAAAAATCAACAAAAGTTATGTACTAGTGTGAAGGAGAAGACGGGCAGCAGCGACATTAACTGTTTTTTATTAGTCCAGGAAAATAACATTGCAAACAGTGACCTCCCGCTATGATTGGCCGCAAGAAGTTCGAGAACCGCTCCAAATACTTGTCACTGGTTCGCAGTTCAACGACATCCGATGTAACAAGTAAGCTACATAATCAGGTAATCATCATCAGAGTTTAATTAAAACTCACACCTACGACCGCAATCAAGATACACCAAATAATAATCTACATTTAGCAACACTCCAATTAGCCAGCCACCTCTCTACATTAACACCTTGGGTCAACGATTGCATGCCCACAATCGAAAATACAACTTCATAAATCGAATGCACACAACCTCCATACTTTCTTCATGCTACCACAGTTCCACACGATGTACAAGTGGCTCAATACTACGGGTTCGCCATAGCCACCCGTCGAGAAATTCATGGAAAGTCGAAAATCGAATTTAGAATCGACTTGTGGCGAATTTCGGAGGCAATTTACATCAACATATGAATGTAACGAAATAAGTCCATGAATTATGAACTAGCCGGACAGGACAAACGACTCAAAAAAATTGCATTGGCAAGAGGAGGTGCGGTTAAAGATCGGCGGGCATTCATTCAACGATTTTAAGACTCGCGGAGGAGGAAAACCTTGTCAATGAATATGCTCGTTCTCTTTCCACTACGTAAGTACAAATTCATTCAACCGGTCCGTACGTTGCTGGTCACTAACATCGATTCTCGGACAGGTAATTTAGTTTAAGAGAAAGAAAAAAAAATAGAAAGACTTGACAGATTTTCTTCATCATCAATTCTTTCGTAAATGTCGTCGTTTTAAAATATTAATTTTACGAACGTAATATTGTTACTACCTTAATGTCATCCCCACTCCACAACCGCAAATCTTTCACTCGACCTCCTCTCGACTAAACTTCGTCGTGGATGCATACATCGAAATCATAGTCTCGAAATCAGAACCAGTTTGAGCAACAAGTCAACTTACGATCGTATATCGGTCACAGGACGTTTAATTTACAAAACGAATGAGTAAAGGACGAACGGACGCACAGGGAGTTTCGAAATCACCTTAAACGTGAAAAATAAATCGTACTAGCTAAACCCAGCACAGCAAATCAAAAAATCAATGTAAAATTTGGACTTTAAATTGAAATTATTATTTTATCAGGCAAACATTGTTTGAAATACGTTTTTGAAAACCATAGTAAACGATAACCTGATCAAGGCGTATGCTCTAACCACAAATGTTTCGTTGTTTCCATCCTAATAATGAATTGATCAGACCAGTACAAGCCAAAGTGGCGTGGCCCTTTAGGGGTTGTAATACATATATGTATATAAAAAAAATTAGGTCAAAATGGGAAAGTGGTATCAATTGTTTTCTTTTGTCGTGAAATGAAAAATTTTCATCATGCTCGCTTCTAACTTCTCCACAAGGTCAATTTTAATACCCTGTTTGCAAGCAAACTAGGTGAAAATAAAGAATAGTATAGAAAGAGTAAAATAATGTTAGACACAGCTGTTGTCAGGTAATAAATTTTGCAACAGTTTTCGGTGTGAAAAGTCGGGAGCATGGACAGAGAGAAATTTCGGGCCCAGGGGAAAGAAATTGACGGGCATTCTTATAGTCCATTCTAAATAAGAAAGACTTAACACGTCAGAAAAACAATCATATTTCACAGCTAGTCAAGCAAAAAATATTGTTATAAACAAAACCATTTCTGATGCAGCCTTTGTTAAATAAGTTGAATCTCTACTTATTCCTTTCCCCCGTCCACCAATTCATAGACGTCATGTCTTTCTTACTTGAATTAAATTATAATGGCAACTGCAAGATTTAGTTTTGGAAGGGGGTTATAAATTGATGAAAGAATTTCGCAAATGGAACGAGCGAAAAATTTTTCGAATCTTGTTTGTAGTAGTTGGGTATTTTTTCTAGCCTTGATGGATTTGACACCCAAAAACTTCCAATGAATTGGCCCAGACGCTTCTCTAAATATTTACTTAAAAACTGCAATTTATTTTAAAATTTGGATTTTTTCCAGGGCCTCTGAAAAAGTCTGGACCCAGTACATTCAGTACCTTTTCTCCCCTCTCTAAACCCTGTGTATGGTTATATAATCTTCATTCAAATTTTATTTCCTTTCCCACTTTTCCCCTTTAGAATAACTAAATTGGAAGAAAAATAATACATAATTATATATTGTGGGGACTCACCTGTATGAGAGATAGGGGCTCAGACCCCTCAATGACAGTCGCCGCCCCAAAGGGCTGGCAAATATTCGTCCTTGCGACGTAAAACACACATAAATTTCGTTTGATCATAATTACCTGCAAGTACATGCAGGTAATGTACGAGTACCAAATTGTGACACATCTCAACAATAGGATGATGTCACAATCCATACACAAACTGGCCATCCATCTCTTATTACAATAAGAGATGACGCCATCGAGCCGTTCTCACTTACGTACGTATTTGTTACATACGTGTGCTTGTGTGCGTGTAAATAAGCCAGTATAAAAACCGTCCGAACTGGCTCTAAAATTGCCAGTGTTCGCCTTGTTTTTTGCTTACCCATATGTAAAATATGAAGTGGCTGAACACGCTTAAAATCTGTTGAATTTACTTTCTGGTGAGAATACTTTCTCACGACAAGGTATTCCACATATATAAAACCAAGGAGGCTTTGAAACGTCAGGCATTGACATAAAATTGAACTGCCACAATGTATTGATATTTTTAATAGTAGAGTGTCGCTTAGCAGCCGCCTCTCCATCGATAGTGATTAATAAATTATTTGATCGACTACTCACAGAGTTATGCACGTTTTGAGGCTTCAGGTATGGACTAATCAATGCATGACAACTCACCTAAAACAGAATAAACGAAAATGTTAAAAAATTAAGCAAACACAATACGATATTAAATTTGATACATCATTTAATAAGATAATCAACGACGATAAATCAATGAATACCAACAGCAAAGAACACATTCACGAGAGGACAACACCCATTGAATATTTTTGAAACTATTTTTTCAATAGATACTAGTTTAAAACATAGTTTATCCATTCGTTCAGGAGATGAGAAAAACAAATTATCAAAACCATCAAATTTTTACAAACATATCAATTCACATGTTTCAACTCTCCATCTCAAAATAGGAGCTGCTGTTATAGTTGTGAGACGAATTTTTCTCCGTATCTACAAATTTAACATTTACACCGAAATATTATGGCATAAAAATAAAATATAATACATAAAACAAAGATTGAACCACGCGAATAAAAGTGAAGTCAAAAAATGTGAATGAGAAAGCTGACGATAAAAATAATATATATATATAATCAAAATTGAGTCGTCTGCAAAGATATAATATGTACAAAAATTGACAGCCATTGTACGCAGAGTTTAACACATTTTGACGATTGTGGAAGCTAATAATTACCTAACAACAAAGAAACAGATTATCATATTAATTTTGCGTCGATGCTTAGCCCAAGAATAGGCATGAGCCAATTGGAATATAAATTCATTGGGACAGCATTTCACAGAAATACAAATTCATCAATATGTTTGAATACTTTATGTTGTGTCAAACAAATTTGTTACCCTCTGAATAAATAAGCAGTAGGTACCTACTATACATCAGTATAAAATAAACCTCGCTTTAATAATTCATTGTCCATGCGCGTAGTTTACAAATAATGCGAAGAAATGTTATCTATAACAGGCTTCATCCCGCTGGATTGGTATCTAAATTCTATCATTCGGATCGGTTTAGACTCGGAGAATAAGAAGTTTCTGAAATTTAAAATCCTCCGCATTTGGGTTAAAAATGCATAAAACAGATTGCAATTTTGACAGCATACGTTTGATACGACTCCTATTCTGATGACGTTTCTGTGAATTCGCTAGCGATTGATGGCATTTTCGAGGGTGCAATAAAAATAAACGTGAATATTGGTCGCATGTTAGTCGATCGCAACTACCAACACGTAAAACTGCCCTGTGGCAAGCATTTTTGTTTCTTCGCCATTTTAGCGCAAACGGTCAAGTATACATGTCTTCACTAATTAACGCCGCATTCCTAATAACATTCCCACTTTTTAATTAACTCGCCGATGAACCAATTATAAATATTCATTTATTACAACCGAATAAATCATTAATTCCACCCATTAATAAACGCACAGGCAACTAGTATAGAATAAAACTGCTATGTTGATAATGCCATTTTATTCATGCTTTATTAGAGCTAGTTTGTGAACCTATTGACAAAGTTTGTACACAGCTAACTGCACTTCATTTATGCTGGTTTGTACCCACATGTAATTATTCAACTTGTAACTTTATTACACCAACTTACACTCGTAAGGTTATTCCACAAATATTCAAGTAAAACTGGGGGAAATGTTACTAATATTCTTACATTTTTGGAATCACCCTCCTGGTTCAGTTTGGTGTAAGTTAGTGTAGTCCTATCAAACAGAGCTCTAATGTGCACTATGATGTGGTGGCTCCAACATTTCAAAAAATAAATATTATTGGAAACTACCGCTGGCTTATATTGGACTCTACAGTTTTTAACTCAAACTATACAATTAACATCAATATTTTTTGGCTGTCTTATATTTTCCGAGTTTCTCCTATATAAAATTAGTATAAACTTCCTTGTACTCTCACGGCGAAACCTGAACAGAAGATGTTCATCATGTATAATTTATAGTTTTTTCTCATAGTTAAATATGTGTTCTGGTTTACATTTATAGGTTTTTGATCAATTATTTAATTACACGCAATTATATACTCACAAACTTCAATGGGTATGTTTGTGCAAACACCAAAGTAAGGTAATATAATAACAATTTTTAGGGATTTAACTTTTGTAGGTAAAGAGTTTATTGTTTTGGGTAGTTTTGAAATGTTGAAAAATTCAATTTTAGGGATATAGTATTTAAAAAAAATATATATATAATATAATCAACTAGCTGAATAAACAAAGTATAAACAAATGACACTAGTCTCAAATAAATCAGACCATTTTGAAACATTCTTTGTCTAAAGCACATGAAGTCCTCTATAGTTCACGGACCTGAGTAAAACTAACTAGCCCCAATGAAGCACAACCAAAATAGTATCATCAATGTGGCAGTTTCATTCTTTATTTGTGAAGTGTATGTTTCTATCAGATAATTTACTATTTTATTCTCAAACCTAACTTCCTTGCACAAAGGAGAGTTGTTGAAGATGCACTTGAGCCCAACTAACAAATATGTGCACAATCTATGCTCAGACGAATGATACCAATCAAACAGTGAAATTTTTCCATGAGGGATATATTATGTCTCTGGCTCTTCATTGACTTATTTTTCTTCAGTCCTCAAATTAAAACCACTGAATGGCCGGGGCTATGTATATAATGAGTTTTTTGTGAAGGATAAATGAAGCACAAAGGATTAACACCATTTTAATCTAAACTATAACATTTTGGATCACGACCTCTCTAATACAAATTTTTTCTAATGGAGGAACAGGAAGGAGAAGAGATGCTCAGGTGGTTGAAGTACAAAATATGACACCAATTTTATAAAGACTGGACCAATTTGAAAATCGATCACATATAAAACTTGAAACCATTTCAAGGAGCCAGTTGGAGCACAAAATCGAGGTTTGCAAGGTTTGCAATAGAAATGAAGTACAAACAATTAGCTTTGGCAAAACTGTCAAATTCATTCATCGGGGTATTCATGTCTCCAGTTACATTTTTTGCCAATAACTTTTGAACAAACTGAGCACAAATAACAAAAATTTAATAACGAACAAATTCATTAGCCCAAATTCTAATTTTCTTCTGACGATGGACTAAAGATACGGACCTAGAAGACATTTTTATCTAAGTGTAACAGGGAGAATGGAGCAGATAACTCTCAACACTTTCAAAAACTATAAAATTGATTACTAAACGTTATTAATAATCATATTATAATTTCAACGATTGTATTAAATTTTGTAAATATTCACCTAAAATTACACAATTGAAAACAATTAGGTACCTAACTCTTTCAAAATCGAAATAAAAGTAAATTTTTTGGAAGGTGCTTCCAGTTGATCCGTACCAGAATTGCGAGTATGTTTCAATAAATTATAGTCCATATTTTTTGCAAATTTCTGAGTTATTGATTCAAAATCAAGAATTTTATAGGCAAAATAGCATCCAATATAGCTGTACCATAGGTACCATCTGGCCGATCCATGCCAAAATAAATAGTATGTCAGAATAAATCATAATAAATATTTGTTCTGAATTACATTCCAGTTTGGTCAAAAATTAGCCATTAGTACCATTTGGCCAATTCGCATCAAAATCAATAGGTCAGGTCCTTGGCCTGATACTAATGTTCGATCTAAATTTCATGACTATAGGATAAAATTGGACTAGTACCATGGTAACAAGAAATTGGCTTATACGTATACATACATAATATACCAATTCTGAGGTGTCTCTTTGCGGTGCCTTTGACTTGTGCCAGCCCTGGATTTTTGCTGGAATGGGTAACACTGTAGAATTCGTTGTTTCGGTAGAAGCAACAAAAATTTTTTTTCCTATATACTCCTAGCAGCCTATGCGCCTCGAATGTGAAGGAATATATTGGCGAAATAATAATGTGAAATAATTTTTTGCCAAGCTTGTACGTTTATTATAGTGATAATATACGAATTTGAATTTTTGGTATCAAAATTTTCCGGGAGTCCTGAAAGTAAAAACGTACCTACCCTCTTACTTAGGTCGCTCTATGACACCAAGATTAATAGGTAGATTTCGGTGAAAAATCTACTTTAAAATAAAATAAAAATAAATCATTTAATAATTCAGCTCCGAACGATGTAGTATGAAAAATACAAAACAACCAAATACATAAAATTTGACCTTATCAACATCAAAATAGGTTCGATTTTATATTACAAAATAGTATCGTAAATAAATTTCGTATTTACATCCACCTACCCCGACACTAATTAACGACCATAATCGTTAATTTATGCTATAAAATCGGAATAAACGCTGACGAGCAACATAATCGCCTAATTTTGATTAGAGCTATCTACAATGGAGTAGTAAAAAATATTATCTAAATCAAACCAATATTTCTCCAGAGTTTCAATAAATTACAGAGACAACTTTGCTTAAAGTCTTTAAATGAAAGTTTTCAATTTTTTCTCAATATAAACTTTCCCTCTCCTTTTTCACTAGATTAATATAAAATCAACAAAAAAATTCTTCATAGGTTAAAAACTAAATAAATAAATAAATAATAGCATAAAATAAAATTAAAAAAATGAGAAAAACAATACAAAAATACAACAAAACTCCGCTTGAAAAAGAAATTGTTTTTTCAAATTAACTCGCACAAGCTTTTTTATCTTTATTTTTTTCCCCAATTCAAACTAGTTCCAAATTTAAATAAAAGTCATTCCGTTAAATGCAGTGATAATTTTATAAATAAACAACTCCAGCACAACAAGCTTCGCTAGAAAATGTAACTAAATATTATAACTAACGAGATTTGAATGAGTTCTAAACCGTTGAGATTCGAAATGGTTCAACTTTCTTCACCATATGACGGTGTGGTACCCGCCAATCGACTAACTTCCGAAAAGGAAATACCAGAAAAACTAATTGAAATTCAAGAAGAATTACCAAATACTAATTAAAACAATTTTTCTGCATCAGATATTGAGTTTATTACCACATTCTTGCCAAGAATTTTAGGGCTAGAGAACGTGGCCTTCAACCAATCCTTGAAAAATTATCGAATTTAATGATTCAACACATACGCTGATGACTAAAGATGTTAGAATTATTCTCGAGAAAAAGTTAAACATAATCATAAACATAATTTTTTTTTTTGAATTTCAACAACTAAGTTCCACATTAGAACACACTGATTGATAAAATGTCAAAATGTACATACATTTTACCATAATGGAAATGAAACTAATTTCCTAATTTCAAACGAATTAAAGCCAAAAAGAGCCTAATTCATATCCAAAATTTATAGTTTCGAAATCAGGTTTTTGATAACATCTTGCAGACGTACGCATAAACAAGAAACGTAAATCAATTCTCTGAAATGAAAGAAAAAAATTCATAGAATAGTACGAGTCCGAAGTCCAATTTCCTTATGTCCAATCATGCAGAATTGATAACGTCAACTAATCTGTATTTCGCCTCTCATTATCTTCGGCAGGAGTACTGACGAAATTCTACGCTTAGACATTTACTTACAAGTTCATCAGGAAAACCCAGCGCAAAATAAACAGATTTTATCAATTTATTAATTTTTCAATTTAAACGCCCAAGTATTTGGGAATTTTAGTACGATGTCAAATATCCAACGAAAACAAACTAATGTAGGTACGCATTTAAAACTTTTGCTCGTTGTAAATGAAAGTACCAAAAAATCGGAAAATCAATGAGCTACGATGAACAGAACCCTGCTCGCAATGCCAAAGCAAAAATAAAGAAAAAATTTGGAAGGGGACTTAAATTTACCTAATATTGTAAGTCTTTAATCATTATGAAGTACCATTTTTTCGGGATGAACCGTAAACTTGAAAACTATTCGGTTTTCTTTGGAACATTATTCGATGAGGAACGAAGTAGCGCTCTCACTTCATGAAATTTCACTAAAATGTAATTTTTCGGAATCGTAAATTGCTTTTGTAACTTTCAAACGATATTCAACGATTTCAATATTAAAAAAACACAGAATAATTTCAGAGCAACTGCAGTCATCGAATGAGAATTTACGAGGTTAAACAATTCTCCTCACGGTCTCGGCTAGTCTAGCATTTTTAATTCACCGAAATATCATAAAGTAATCTTATTTTCTTGCCATAAAAGAAAGCAAAAAATAAAACAAGTGAACAACATAACCCTCCTTTTTTTGTAGTCGGGTAAAAAATTGGACGCCAGTTTGTTAACACGTTAGTTAAATGAGAGGGTGAGGAAAGAAAAAAATTGAGAAAAGGTGCTTTTCCGCTGTTTCATTTTACAAGTTACAAAAATAAAATAGCATTTTTCCTCATAAATATATATCGTCCTTTTAAAAACGTGAACACTTTCGAGGGTTGTATTTGCATAATGGAGTTTTATTTACCATACATTGGAATTTTAAAAATCCATTTTCGCTATAGAAATTTATTTTTACTTCCTAAAGTGTACATTTTATCATCTTGCTCGTGGTATTTCGTTTTTTATTTTTATTTTATTTTGTATCAGGTAAAATACCGTTTAATAAGAAAATTAAAAAAAAAAAAAAAATTGTAACCTATAAATATTTTCTATACTTACGACATTTTGTCGTGAAATCTCTGTTCTTATTTTTAATGTTGTTACAACCTAACACTGTCCACCTTCCTCCTCCTCCATTCAACGAAAATAATGATTTTGTGCAAAAGAAAATATGTAAGAAGTAATTTTTAATGAGCTGAAGTTTATGAAGGAAACCAATCTGATTTATAAAAGGAACCGAAGTTACAATAGTTTCGATTTTTTTCTTTTTTTCGTGAATAATATTCTTTGGGCTTGTTAACTAACTCGCACTAAAACACCTCAAAAGAAGAAATAAGCAATTGTAAATGTAGCCTCGAGTACGAAGCACAAACAGGGAGTTCCCCCTAGATCATCGTATACCCTATTACACAAGTTACTTGTTTGAATTCCGACACTGGCCTAAAATTTTGATTAAAAACGTAAATGCAAGAATTTTTATCAAAAAAGTGAACACAGATTTTTTTTTCATTTCCTGATGAATTTCTCATCACTTGCACCTGAATTATTTTAATATTTCAAGGCATATCTATCTATCTATCTATCTATCTATCGATCTATCTATCTATCTATCTATCTATCTATCTATCAATCAATCAATCAATCAATCAATCAATCAATCAATCAATCAATCAATCAATCAATCAATCAATCAATCAATCAATCAATCAATCAATCAATCAATCAATCAATCAATCAATCAATCAATCAATCAATCAACCAATCAATCATCATCATCATCATCATCATCATCATCATCATCATCATCATTATTATTATTATTATTATTATTATTATTATTATTATTATTATTATTATTATTATTATTATTATTATTATTATTATTATTATCATTATTTTTATTATCATTATCATTATTATTATTATTATTATTATCATTATTATTATTATTATTATTTTTATTATTATTATTATTATTATTATTATTATTATTATTATTATTATTATTATTATTATTATTATTATTATTATTATTATTTCACTTGGAGCAAATTCAAAGGACATTTCAATTACTTTATGCAGTCCAATATAGATGCTTCCATCTCTTGAGCCATTTTAAAGACTTTGTACCCTTCAAGAACCAAAATTTTTTTTTGTTATTCTGTGCCAATGCTCAACGTCGAAATAAATAAGAATTTAATAAAGAAAGAAGTTCTTCGTTTCTCGTTTTTTTTTTTTAATCTTAAATTTTTTCGTTAATCCCAATTTCTACCTTAACTTTCATTCGAAATCAATTACAACTTTTCGAGAGACTTCAACCCCCCTTCTTTTCCCCTCCCCAAAAAAAGATGAGATAGTTTAGACTCCCTATTTTTTTCTTCTTTTAAACGCAGCAATTAATAATTAAAATAAAAGTATAATTTTTTCGAGAGAATGTATTCTTAATATTATACACTGTAAGTATATTCATTTTTTTTCTTTACTCAATTTTAAAATTTTGCATTTTCTCAGCATGTAATTAAGCAGAATTAATTTTTCTTTTCGCTTAAAGATAATTTACTAACGAGACAGGATAACTTAAATTTGTAATAATTGACGGTACATGGCCTTCTGTAGAGTTCGTTCTGCTAGTTTACTTCTTCACTTGGAAGTAATAATTTGTCAAGAGCCTTCGTATTCAAATTTTTCCCAATTTTTCAACATATAGTCAGTTTGCACGAGAGCACAATTTTTCCTTTATGAAAAGGAAATTCAGTCAAGTAAATGATTAAAAACATTTTTTTTGACTTTTACCCACACTAAGTAATTACTAAATCTTTTCTTCTTTTTTTTTTTTTTTTTTTTTATCGAATTTATCCAGGGTGGATTCTATATTTAATTAATAAACTGTTTATATTTCCGAATTTAATTTAATCATATTTTCAACAGTTCACGCCATGTATCATCAAAAACGCAATATTCGATACAGAAATGATTTAAAGAAAAGTTATTCACAATGACCATATTGTCTAAGTTTGATTGCTCAACAAATCACAAAAATATTTGTTTTTTTTTATTTCTAAAGCAAACTGTTAAAGGCAGAAGAACCAATGGTGAATTTAAATTGATTTCAACTGAATTCCTCCTCTGCTACGGTACTCTACGAGACAAATGATAAATTTTCAAATACTGCAATAATTAGTATTAAACTATAATTTAATTCCATAATTTCTAGCTTCAAAGCAAATTTTCTCATTTCGTTCGCAGCCATAGATACATCATTTCACACGTTATCACGGAGAAATACTCAGAAACGCTTAAATGAAGATCCTTCAGAATGTGGAATTGAGTCATTTGGACTGAATTTTTTCTTTTCACTGCAGTTTACACATTCAAAGAAGGGTTACATAGAAGCAACTATACGCAACTTTACCATCGATTAGCACATGAAAATTAATTTGACTCAAATAAAGCGGGCATGGGTATGCATTACTTCTTCAATGCTGCTAAATAAACTCATTATTTAATGGACTTGATGGAGCAAGATAGCACCAGTACAGTAGTTTTGACTGAAACTCGAATAAAAATTCAAGCAAAATATTTCAAAAAAAAATCATAAAAACTGGAATTTGAAGCGAACATAGCGACATACGAAAGAAATTTTTCCAGAGTAATACCGAGCCAAAAGAGTACACAAATTTCCACCTCAATCGTAAAAAAAAATCACACGATGTACAACATCTTGGTTCTTCTTCAGCCTATTTCCATTTTATTCAATTTTTTTTACCTGTCAAAAACACTAAAAAATCGTAAAACTTCAAACTGGCTTCAAATATACCAACTTTTCGGCCAATTTTAAACTATTGCTGAGAGGGAAACTGCCTGCGATCAAAGGATGCGGTAAAACAGCTAAGATTTAATACGCGCTCAAATGATCCAATTTTACAGACAAAAATTACACAATCGCACGCAAAAATGAACGAAATAGAAAAATCATCAATACCTGCTTATTTTTTGCCCCGTTCTTCAGCTTATCCTGCCGTCGGTAAACCAATTTCCGAGATACACGTTGCTCGTTGGTTTGGTAAAACAATAAAATGAATTACAATGAAGGTTTGGTAGAGGCACTTAATTACAATTCTTTGTTTTTCTGCGTAGTTGAATTCGCGACCCACGTCGCAGTACCGTCGTTAACCACTTGGAGGCATAATTAAATTTCAAACGTACACTCTCGATCATAAAAGAGTGAACGCATCTGTCTCTTTTCTTACACACAAAAGTGGATTAAAAATCTAAAGGCAGTTGCTCACTTTTTTTTTCTTCAAATTACCCCTACCTTTCCTCCTTCAACATCTACTGTTATACAAATCAATGATTTTCGATTGACCGCAAACACTAGAATAAAATTTGCGATAATAAATTTGATTCAGGCATTTTCTTTTCATTCCGTTACTTCATGCTGTGAGCACGCGCGGATGAGCAGTCGAATCATCAAGTTAATTAAAGATAGTAAGCAATTGAAGCATTAGTTTGATGCGTCTAGATAAGAACTTTTTGAAGCTGTATCGATGTATACAGCAATGACAGTGACTGAAGAGTTTCGTTTTCAAAAATAATGAAACTGACAAAATTTTTGAAATGCATGTCTAAGCATCAAAATATATTTTCACAACACATGCACAAAAAAACGGTAAATCAACATTTTTGGTTAGTGAAGTAGATGTTAATATACAAATTCTGCGCGATAAACTGTAAAATATTCGAAAATATAATCATTTCGATATTATTATTTAGTTATTCCGTAAAAAACTATTCGTCAAGTTGCCAATCCAATCAAACACAATATTCCAATTTTCAAAAAAAATAAGTCTCAAATGATTGCTCAACCTCTAATTAAGTTAGAGAGCTTGGATTTGTAATGATCGAAAGCGGATGAAATTTAATAAATTTCCATATAATTTTCTATTTATCCGTAGTTATTTGACAACAAATAATCCAAAAAAATACAAATTAATGGGTGATTTTTCATATTTCGGAATCTAGAAACTTCTTCTCTTTCCCTCAATGATTCTTCAGTCGTTATTCAAGCTAGAGAGCTGAAAATGGTATCTCTGACAAGAGGAGAAAATTTACCTGAATTTGGTTTTTATTTAATTATTTAATCATCTTCAACAGTTTGAAAATAAACAAATGAAAAAAACGCAAATTAATAGAAGAAATCTTTTTTTGAAATCCAGAAACCTCTCTTCTTTCACTGAATAATTTCTCAGCCTCTATTTAAGCCAGAAATCTGGGATTAATACTGCTAGAAAAAAGAAAAAATTTACTTGAAATTACTTTCCTTAAAATTTGTCAATTGTTCATAGCTGTTTGAAAATAAAGGAACAAAAATACAGAAAATAATGGAAAACTTGCAGTTTCTGTATTTTTCAGCTATAATTTCTAAAATTTATTTCATTTATGAGTTTTTTTTTTATTGGGAGCGGGAATTGTTCTTATAATTTTTTTTTGTGCATTAGTTACAAAAAGTATGGTAGGCGACAAGTGCCTGGGGGCTGTTTTAATTCGTGTCAAGTTTGCAGCACTCGCCTTCGACTTGTCTGCAAATTCTTCACATTCGGTAAAAAAATTGCCCACATTACGCACTTGTCACGCAATATACTATTCGAGGCTTATTCCATCCTACGCTGAGATAAATTTTCTGATCACTTTTTTCAATTTTTTCAATACGGCAGTTTACATGGGAAGCCGAATAATACGAAAAGCGTTTGTTTCTGGTTCCAGAAAAGTTTATAAAAAATCAGAGACTGCATTAGCAAAGGCACCTCTAACTGTTCGCAAAAAATGTGGGGAAGATGGTTGATTTTAACAACTTACAAGTTTATCTGATTGTTTCGATCGCACCATGTTCAAAGTTCAATATTATAACATTTCGT
Source organism: Ericerus pela (assembly GCA_011428145.1). NCBI lineage: Eukaryota > Metazoa > Arthropoda > Insecta > Hemiptera > Coccidae > Ericerus > Ericerus pela. The sequence continues at coordinate 1,779,679 of WOFM01000598.1, read as the reverse complement.
GAATCTCAAGTTTCTAAAAATGGAGAACTCATATCACTGAATCGTCGGCAGGTTTATGACTAAAACTAAAATGGCGAATAGAAAACTGAAGTAAATTTCGTATCTATGAATGAGATAGATGGCAGAAAATTTTCAAGAAATCTTGGAGAAAAAGGAGGAAAGTTGTACAACCTGAAGATAAAGGATTGTGATTTCCTTCGTACGCTCAAGATCGAAATTCGTTCAAATCATACAAAATAGAAAATAAATAGAAAATACGAAAACAAAACTGGCAATTGAGGTGAAAATTGACCAGACAGTTCGTCCAATACGAACACTGAAAAAAACATGAGGTGACTAGCAAATATTATATAGTAGCGGTTGCAGTGTGCTCCAAATGCGTAGTTTTTCAATGAATTTCAAAATTTTACCTATATTCGTTGGAATATTACTCATATTAAAAAGACAAATGTTACTGGAATTTGAACGCAAAAAGAAAATATTTTAATTTTTTATTCAAAAGGTGGCGTTTCTAAGTGAGTTTTGAGGTGAAAAAAATAAATAAATAAATAACTTCACTAGCAAAGCTTTTGTACGATAGTTTCTAGTTTTTTCCCCTTTTTTGTCATTTCAATATTTTTACGAGCGAGTTACTGAAATGGCTAAAACAGCACATGTTTACAACTAAAAAGGGCACAAATTAGTTTGCTTACAATTTATACAATTCAGGCACTTATCATCATTGAACGCGTGCCAAGATGGGAACAGCACCAGCGAAAGATCTTACACGTAAACCGGTTCTATGCATCTCCATAGAACAATAAAACAAGAAAATTTTACGTGACAGAAAATCGGCCGTCCACAGCGATAACAGCCTGCGATAATCAAGAGGTACAAAAAATCATTAATTTTCTTTAAAAAAACAAAACAAACAATTTTATTTATTCTAGGTTTATTTTATAAAAAATCGATAATCACTCGAAAAGATGCGTTCAAATTAGTTGTGTGCGTTTTGCACGAGCCCACACCAGAAAATTTGTCAAGCGCCTATTTCTATATTCTATTGTACGTATAGTGAAACGCGTAGCCTACTACGAGTTGTAAAAGACACCAAAAGATGTGTGGTTATTTTTTCTCATTCGTTTTTCTTACGGGTTTCTCCTGACTGGATGCTTTGCAGACGGTATACTATACGCTGCTACCGAATACGGAGCCAAACTCGTTAATGTAATAACAAATAGTTTAGGGGGCATTAGCATACAAAGTACGAACGCCTGATTCACTCCGCTCCCCCAGCCACTAACTGCCGATACGTGGAATATAAAAAGACGTTTCGTGTCTGTACGTTAGCCGATAAATCTTCAGCAATTTCGAAACTGAACGCTATTTACTGAAGAGGCATTTACATGGGTGAAGTTCACGCGTCAACGAAAAAAAACAAAAACAAAAACAAACGAAGACGAATTTGACTTCAAGTGGTCGTGAATCGTGCACGAAACAACGAATATTGTGAAAATACGGCACAGTTTTCGATAATTTAGTACTGGATACCCAGAAGCCCTATCTTACCAATGTTAACAAAACGTGTCATCATTTTAAAGCCAAACAATGGATATGGGTTCACTGCACATGTATAGTAGATATTTTTTCGTCTGGTTTCGAAGCCGTTACAGATTCACAATAACAACAAAATCCAAACAGACGCAAAAAGACCTAATACACATGCGCAGTAAACCTATACCCACTTAGATGTTGGCATGGATTTTCATGTTTACCAGGATATTCAGTACTAAATGATTGAAAAGCACAATGTCCAAAATCAGGTACAGAGCTACGCAGTCCGATCAAATTTGCATGATGTTTTAAGACGTATCAATAATAATACGCATTTCTCAGTAAGATGCTAAAGACGGCCCGAAAGTCTTCAATATTAATTGTGTAACGTAACAATGATAGACACTCCCAAATACTACGAACAGTGAAACCTGCAGAAGTACAATATATAAATAGCAACTTTATTTCAATGAGACCAAAATGTAAATCGGAGACGTGTCCGAGAGAATTTCGTATATCTTAGGTCTCAAAAATAATCGAAATAAGTATCGTATTCGTAAAATTGCAACTGATTTACTGGACACTTTTGCGACAAATTAATAAAGTGATTGAGAAGAAGAACTGTAAGTTCCGAACGGAGACATCCCAAATAAATGAACGAAACAAGTTTTCAAAACAAATGATGCGCGGATATCCTAGCAGAAAATTTTTATTATAGGTTAAAAACTAAACGAACAGAACTGAAAAAAAATTAGATAAAATGAAAAAGTTCTAACAGCGAAAATAGCTCCAAATGAATTTCACTTTAAAATCGAGACAAGCTACAGAACATTAATTTCACGGAAACTATGAACTGAAATCGGCAAAGACCAAGAGTCTTGCGACGGGCATTTAAAACATTATTCAACACTTTTCAGCCAAAATATAGACGAAACATTCATAAAAACAACAAACGATTAAGGAGAAATAAATGAAAACAAAATTAGTCAAAATAATGCAATGGTTGTGAAAATTTCAAGCAATACTTTAAGAACATTCAAATCATTTGTCAAGCAACTGAAAAAAAAAATTTAAAAAAATAATAACGGAAGGAGGGCATTGAAAAAGAATAAAAAAATAAATAAATTAAGTCTTTTTCCATCTTCTTTCAGCTTCGTATTCGCTTCATAAACAACGAAACAACGTTACCACTTCGACTTTATTTTTTATGGCTATTTTCTCCCTCTACTTTATTTTACTAGCCTTATCATCCCTTATTCCAACTCTTCAACCTATAACATCGCAAAAAATCGGGTGGCGGACACTTTTTCATGAACCGAGTCCAGTTGTGAAGAAGCATTTTAGTTCTAATAATGCTAAAAACATAAACCATTTAACAAAGGTTAGTCTCACTTTGAAAAAAAAAAGTTATTCATGTTCGGCGAAAAAAATTCAATTTCAGAGTTTTGAATGATGAAAAACTCTTCCTCTCCGAAGCAAAACAGGGGCGGTATAGTTATGAAAGTCCAAAAACGTTGACAATGTACCTTATCACAATGATGAAAAGCCATTTAATTTATTTTATACAATACATAATCAGAAAAGCAATGTTTACATGAGTGAAAAGTAGCTCCTATCATTGATAATGTAATCTCAATGTAAATGAACGCGCCGCTATATAAAAATGTGAAGCATCTTTTTACATGCAAGTACATTCACTTTTCATCAAGGTAGAGGTTACACATTCTGAATGAAATGTTAAATCTGTCACAATGAGGAGGTTGATATTTTGTTTCATTTTTATAACTTTCATGAAAGACGCATCATTATGATAGAATTTTAACATTTCGTTGCTTTCTGATCATTAATTATATAAAATATCTTCCCCAACAAGGTTCAAAAGTGAATTTATATAACTCGGGAATTACTCACTAGCTACGCTCATTTTGCAAACTTCCCACACATGTAAACATTCACTTTTGAACCTTGGTGCGTAATATACTATTTATTCGTTTAGCGCAATCAATAGTAAAATGCGTGATACAGTTTGTCCACACTAAATATTTAATTTAATCGCGAAAACAAGTTTATGCAATAGAAACTGTGATCTGTGACATTATGTTGTGACTTACGACCAATGAAACAGAAAAGTTTACACAAGCTACATCGATAAACGATGTTGCATTAGTGTTTTTGTTTCATATAGCGATGTGCAATTAATTGAAAATTGTTCGATCAATCGATTATTTCAAGAATCAATTTTACTGTTTTTTACAACAACCTGCAAACCTAATTTTTTCATCATGCATTAATTTTGAAGTAGAATTGAAAATGTTTCTTCTGCAACAGCCAACAAGTAGAATTTTCCTCATATATTTCTTTTTTTTTCTTATATAATTTTATGATTCTTGCCCAAGCCTTAATGGTATTCGATTAATTGATTAGCAAAAAATCAATTAATTGATTAATCGAGGTAATCGATCAGTCGAATCAATCGACTAGTGCGCATCACTAGTTTGCAGATGAAAAACGAAACATAGAACTGGCTGAAGAAAAAGAAGAAGGAAAATAATGGTGATTTTAATACGTTTTTTTGCGTTTCATGCAAAAACCCTAAAAACGACGAATAGTAGAAGCATTCCCATCGTACAGATGATTTAGTGTTGAGGTGCTGTGTAAATTTTCGATAAACTCTCGAGTCAAAATACCAGTGTTAATATACTCGTAGATGTCGATAATGACGAATAACAGTACTTCTTGAAGACACAAATCAATCCTTCCCTGCAGATGAGTGTCCACTTGAAGTGCATTTTTCACGAGGTAATCGATCAGCCTCAACAGATTTTGCCAGCGAATATTTCATCTTAAAATGTCACGTCTTGTCCCAGTGACAGTGCTACGCCCACCACATCAATCAAATGAACACTTCTATGTTTCTCTAACCGCCTAAACAACGCATACGGACGAAAGTGCATCAAACTGTCGACTTCCTAGCTTTTAACTAATTACAGACACTTTCGACGTCACCTCATTAAATGAATTAATTTCTCGCTTATATGTACTTAATTATATATTTCGGGCCAATTACTTTTACACCCTCTCGCAGTATGACCTCTTCTCAAGTAATTTACAACGTAAATAATCGTCTCGAATGGAAACCTCGGAAAACATTATGATAAAGCATAGTGCTCTCAAGAAAGATAAGTTCTAACTAGATCTCTGCTTTCAGTGCCACAGGTTACTTAAAACCTCGTTAAAAGCCAAGTATGGCTTTAGCCGGTGGGTACAAGAAATATGAGTAATTTTAGCGGGTAATTCCAGCCGTTTGTCTGAATCTCAACATAAATGTGCCATGTTTTGACATACATTCTTACGCGAAAAAATATTACAGAATAGGTTTAAAGAATTTTAATTTCACGAGGAGAAAATAATCCAAACTTTAAGCGAAAATCTGCACTCATTTTCGATTAAAACTGAGGACATAGTTTTCATTTTTTTTTCGTTTTATGAAAGACATAAAAAAGTTGTTATCACTGAGAAAGAGACTTTGGAAATAATTGGTTTAAACAATGATATGCATCATAAATTCGGTTGGTGAAAAATCAAATAAAGCTGTGTAAGTTTGGACCTAACTTGAGCCCCAATAAAACAAAATATTAAATCAATTCCTGAAGTTCTATTCAAAAACTGGCATTATTTCAATTATGCCTACGAGAAAATAGTAAAAAATGAATAAAAACTCACCATATACGCCTGAATGCAAGAATGATACTCAAGTATCAACAGTAATTACTTACTATTATAGGATGACCAAATGGTTGTTGTTCTTGGAGGAATGGATTTTAGTCAGACGATTTCGACGATAATTAAAATGTATGATTTTAATTATCTCAAAATGAGGAATTTTATTGATAAAATTCACAACTCTGGTACACGAAAAATAGACAGCTATAAATTAACTTGACCTTTAACTTGGTCCTTTAAAAATAACTGAAAAACGAGAGCTCTTTTAGATTCGTAAAAATTAACCATAAATTTGAAAAAAATAGAAGCTTGATGTTGATCATTCTAGGTCGAGGAGCTAAACAAAAGTTAGAGACAAGATGTTCACTCAATCATTTACAAATCAGAAGCGATTTTGAGGTGGAAATGTATCAATAGGAGAATAAGTGAAGCTGTCAAAACCCTGACTTAATAAAAGTATTTCCACGAATTTTGATATGTTGCGGGCAAATATCATGTAGCTAGATCCCACAGGGCACCAGTGGATACATGTACTTCTATTTAAATTACGAAGAGATTCAACTAGGAATGTACTTGATATTCGATCAAATTGAACTAAAAAAAAATTTTTATGCACTGTTTTTCAGTGTTCACCTATATTTGCATTATTAAAAGAATATAGGAAAAACATGGAAAAACAGTAGGTGTTATGGTTAGTCCAGTAGTCAAATATGTTCATCTAAAAGTGTCAATTCTGACAGGTCATAAAGTGTCCATTTTATTGCTCTTGATAAGTCGAATATAGGGTGAATCGAACCTAAGGTACAAAATGAAAGGTGCTATAGAGGTACATGCGAGAGTAGCAACATTGTACCGGGAAACCTGGGGTCCAAAATCCGTATTTGTACAAATATGTAGGAAGGGTCAAGTGTGGAACATAACATTAACTTAATAAAGTTTTTTATATATATATACATATATATACTAGACACTAGGTGATTCTAGTGTCAGCTACACTTGGCTTACTCACCGAAAGTAGGGAGCCATTTCAAAAGATGCATATAGATTGTTTACTCCATCTTTCATCACACTTAAGAGTCTAAAGAAAATTTTGATGAGAAAACTGAATTAAAATTTAAACTTGGAACCCCAACTATAATGACAATATATCACTCATAAATACAGATAATGTTTTTCATCACTTTTTTTTTTCAGATGTTTAAGACTCTAGGACAACTTTGATCTAAACAGGTACAATAAATTTAACTCGGCAACTCAAAATTTTTTAGTGTGTAGCATTACTGGATAATTATAACCCAAATACAATTTAATTTTTTTTTACCAGCCCTTTTTTTTGAGCTTTTTAAGTCATAACAACAGCTTTTAAGTGAAAATAGATATTCAATATGAAATCAACAAATTAACAACCCCTATGTCGCCATTAATTTATTAATTACAGTAATTTGAAAAGAAATGCAGAACAAAGGTGAACACTAGCATTATAGTGAGAGAAGAGACAGAGATAAAAAAAAAATCTTCTCATTCTATTCTTTGTTAAATCCTCAATGGAAGTCTATTAAATTTGAGATGTATTTTTTTTTATACACTATGTTCACATATATTTCACTGTACATATTAAGATCTGACCATAATATTAGGCAGCATATTTTTAGGGGAAGAAGTGAGTATGTTATTGACAAAAGAATTATTAAAATCTGTTCAGTGGACTTCAAGATTACCAATTATACACACATATACTGAATTATATACGTATTAGTATAGAGTATAGATATAATTGATAATGAAAAACATGTAAGAATTAAGTATTGTTCTTGGAATTGAGCAATAATGATTTCCTTATAATACCTAGATCACATTAACATATTTCAAATTATCTAGCCTTCTTCAAAAATTTCACGCTTTTTTAAGAAGTTTAGTACTTTTAGAACTTTACATATCTCAGTTATCAGTAATCTCATAAATTATAACACTTTAGGAAAAAATGGACTCTTTATTGGAAAGACAAGCCAGATTTAATAAAAAAAAAAAGAGGTAAAAAATTAACAAATTCTATTTTGCATGGCTGTTAGTAAAAATACATAGTACGTTAAGAAAAGGAAGCCAAATATAAACGAATCAATCACAACACACTACCTAAAATTCTGTTGAATTTTCAAAGTAACATTACGGGGCTTATGTAACTCAGATTTGAAATTTTTTTTTAACACACTCATATGGAAAAACACAAATAAACGGTGTCAGAATCATTTTTGTAGGATGAGTATTATTGCTGTAGAGGCACACAAAATTCCATTATAACTCCAGAAACCAGGTCAAACACATTACCTTCTTTCAACGGAGTTCCTTGGTAAAATAGTTATTTTTGTAACACCTGGTTATAAACTCCATTTTTATATGCACCTTAATGATGTATAAAGCAGGAAATTTTAGAACCATTTAGGGCTGTTGTGTAAAGTACTTCCTTTATACATCGCGTTGGGCTTATGCATCATTTTATACACTAGTCTTACCACTGCACCAAGTATATATCGTCTTTTTTTTCTTTTTTTTTTGCGTTAAAGTTCTTTTACTATGGAAATTCAAACCTCTGACTTTGGCATTGGTAGGCCAGCGCCGTAGCCATAATGCCACAAAGTTTCGTTGAAGGGATGGAAATAGTTTGCGCTTATATGTTTCTCATTTGCAAAAAAAATTTTTTTTTTTAGAAGGAAGCACACTATTTTTTGCAACATCCCCTCCACCAAAAAAAAAAAAAAAATTGAGATATATGAATATTTTTGCAAATGGGGAACATATAAGCGTAGACTATCCGCAATATTTCAACCAAACATCATGGAGTAGTGGCTATGGTACTGGCCTGCTAATGTAGAAGTCCGAGGTTCGCATCCTCATAGTGGAGAAACTTTTCCGAAAAAAAAAATAAAAAAGATTTAAAAATAAGTTTAGGTTAAAAACGAACTTCTGAAAGATAAGTTTTTATTATTTTTTTTGGCTTTAGCTTCATGCAAAATAAATATTATTTTGCTGCGGAAAGTTGGCTGCAGTATTGGTATATTTTAAATAAAATAGCAGTAGTGAGCAGAATAAAATCTTATAATGACGACGTTAATCTATGTTCAGTAGTAATAAAGAACTACGTATGAAGTAAGTACTTTATACATTTTACTTTATTCATCGCCAAGGTGTATAAAATGTAGTTTACAAATAGGTGTTGCAAAAACAATATTTCTGACACAGAAAGGGCCATAGCAAATAAATAAGGTCTGTAATAATCGTCACTTACTATCAGATGACATTTCAAACTCAAAACAATAAATATCTGATTCAGAATTCTCATCGGATGAAAGTAAATATTGTAGAACTTCAAAGAGAATACTTTGTTAGTGTTTACATTCCAATTCAGAACATAATCAATGACAAAAGTAAAATAAATCCCGATTTATACGGCTACAATTCGAAAGTAAATCGAAATTCACACTTGCACGGAACATGGGAAACATTTTGCTCAAAGCATTATCTTAATTAACGATTTCAGAAATTCACAATTCGTTTCCCGCATTTTAAATTTTCACCAAAATAGTTCAACACTTGGAATCCACCAGGAGCAAAAGGGCCACCACTCATTAATGACAAAAACAACCCCCAAAAAAATCTCAAATTCTCTTTTTGTAAATGAAGAGTCCTAACGGTAACGTATGCAACCGAGTGTACTCGCAAATCACATCTCACAACCAAAGGGAAAGAATGTAATATTCCAGTCAGAGCTCGTAGAAAATGCAAAACTTGAAAAGTACAGCACTCACTGATAATGTTTTCAGTTCAGACGCCAAAAGAAGGATTTCTCTGCCTCCTGGTATGTATCAGTAATGAAATCATTTTTCAAATCCATCAAGACTGCTAAAATCGTAAAACTTTCAGCGAAAAAATAGTGATAGGAAATTTACTATACACTTTGAGAGTTTGTAAAGTTCTACGAGAATTTAGTACTACTTGTGAAACCGAGTAATTTTTACAAATGTGAGGCTACACCAAATTTTAAATTTTCCATTACGAAAACCACATGTTCGGAGCAACCTTACTTGCAAATATACAACGGTTCTGAGCGACAATTATTCTCAGGACTAGAGGAATCTAGTACCACTCGAATATATCTGACAGTCAATTTATTAAAAACACAGAGGTGTCTATATTTTCCATTGACGTTCGTTTTACCACCTCATACTCATTAATTCATACAACGTACATGTACCTGAAAAGTCAGCGTAACCGAACATCAACGGGCTGCAGTGTCAATTGATGAATAAGAACGCTACATATCATGTTTTCTTGATCACTGAAAGACTGAAGGAGTGAAAAATAAGCGGAGCACATACGCCTCGCGAATAGAAAAAGGGCGGGAAAAATATAATACATCACACATTTACTTTAAATGCTAAATCCGCCATTTTGACACTCGTTAAAATATTTAACGATGAGGTTTTTTCGCAAGTTTTAGCGGCGTTATAAAGCAGAAAAAATACGATAACGAGACATTTGAAAAGTTTTTCTTTTTTTTATTTATTTTTATTTATTTTTCGGTATCCTCGTTTCTTAAACCTAGCACCACATGCATCCCCGTTTTTCGTGAACGCGCCACAAAGGTCTGGGTAGAGACATCAACCCTTGCACGACAGCATCACGATCAAAATGGGACCCTTTTTCGCATGAATCGTAAATATTTATAGGCGTTCGCGTCTATTATTTCCCCCGAGTGTAAAAAGTAAAGCATATACAAGGCGGATTTGCAATTTGGTGTCTGCAGTTTTAAACATGACGAGCATTAATGAACGTATTATTGCTGACGTGCGCATACACAAAAGACAAAAAAAGAGCCTGTTGGGGAATGGTGAGAAACGGGACAAAATGTAAAAAAATGTCAATACGTAAAGCGAATGACCAAGTTAATGGTGAGACGAAGGGTGGAAGGATTGAAAAGCCTCCCGCATGTGCATGGTAAAATGGGAGAAGATATTAGCCTAAATTAAACGATATTTATTCGTTTTATTCTTAGTTGACGCAAGAACAGCAGTTCCTCGGATATTTTCGTTAGTTCTGAAGGGAATTTCGATAACAAGACATATTTGGCAATCTATCAAAATACACGATTAATGATAAATACAGTGCGTACAACGCAGTTCGTCATTTTACAACTTGAAAAGGAAGTATGAGTGTAAAAACTACAATGATACGTACAATATTTCCTATATCACAGATCACGTTCCCAGTATTAGCTCAAAATATCTAGCTTAAGACAATCAATTGATATCACTAAGGAGATTTGCTTCTGGAAAGTCGGTCTCATAATTCAATGTTTTATGTGGGAGGTAATAATTGTTGACGTTACGGTCGACCTTATTGTCAACGATCAACTGACGTACTGAAGAAGACAACTTTGAAACTGATGCTTGAGAAACAGACAAGAAAAATTTTTTGAAGATATAGAAGTGTTATTTCGGTATGGAGATTACAGTGATGCCCCAACTCTCATTACTCCGTCAATACTGAAATCAGACGGACTAATCAGACAAAAAAATAATAATAATTTAATAATCTACATTCAAAATTTAAATCAGAATAGAGAGAATTACATTAACTTTTATGTTTTAAAAGTAAAATGAACGACGGCAAAAAATAAATTATAGTATCTCGCAAAGCTTTAAAATTGCAAAAGTAAATTTTACGAGACAAAACATTTCTTCGACAATCAACATGAGCATTAATTTTCAGAACTAATCGTTTGAATTTTATACTTAGCTCTAATGTAAAAAATTATTTAATTCCACTAAGGATTTTTAAATATTTTCCATTTCATTCTATCTCTTAAGGTTTGGAAATTCCCAAAACAACTTACCCGCCATACCTACATAGCTTACATATAAAATAAGATAAGAGAAATTCAGAAGAAAAAAAGACAAAATTAAAAAACAAACTTTTTTTTTGCAATAATTCAAAATATCTGCGTTGTATTTATCGGCATAATGAAAAATCAATGATTTAACAAACGGGCATAGCCAGTAGGCAGAGGTGGTCCGAGCTCCCTTAAATTTCCATAAACAAATAAAAATAGTTTTCAAAGAAAAATTCAAAACCATATTCGCTATTTCTTGGGGGAATGTTTTTGGGAATATTTATACGAGCCCACCTTAACTAAAATCCTACCTACGCCCATGTAAATTAAAAATACAACATTTAAGCTCATTAAAACTCGTTTCTAATATTGTACAGAAACCAAAATTTTGAAAAACAAGTTTGTTTGTTTTCGTGAGATTGATATTTTCACATACATTCAACATAAGAAACACAGATTCAGCAATTAGTGAATTTAAAGATGCATTATATAAATATTAATCTTCACTTAACTTATTTTCATCCTGGATATCCGGTTTATAACTTTTTTCTGGCTAATTTTACCTCATACAATACCCAAGTATACTTTAGCGTTATAAAACTATATTTCTAATTATTGTTTCTTCTACCGTATCTAATTTTAAAACCAATATTCGAATATAAATTATCATTCCGCAAATTTTAATGTTACCTTCCACACTGCTACTTCATTGAATGCTTGGTGAACTACATTTTTTCATGAACTGGCAGACAACGACAATGGAGTTTAAAAGCCATTCACTATCGTACAATAAAATCAAAACCACAACCAGT